>PVIR01003781.1:0-29409 GCA_004026965.1 Petromus typicus | reverse complement strand
AGCGCCGGAACCACTGAGCTAACTCCCCGGCCCCATATATCCTTTCTTGAAAATATCTCTTGAAGTATCCTCTGAAAGTTTTCAAAGTGCTTTCAAACTTCATTTCATCTTCGTATCAATCCTGAGGGGGTGAGGACTCAGGAAGTTCAGTTGGCTTGCTGAGCTCACACCAGATGATGAAATGGCAGAGAGCCATTTTGTCACAGATTCTTACTTATTTTCCAAGGCCAGTTGTAAATATTGCCCCTTCTATAGAGCACCCCAGACTACACAGGTGAAGTGAGAGGCTCTTTCCTTGATGTGTGAAGTCTTCATGAAATTACTGCATGTTTTGTTCATTGGTGGCAATGTGATGATGTCCAGCTAGAAGATGGTCTTCCAAAGCCCAGAAAAACCCTACCTTCTTCATTTGAGCCATCGTGCTCAGCACAGTACAATGAGCTCTTCAATACACGTATAATGGATGCATTAATTAATTAAAATGATGAGATTTTAGTGCAAATCACATAAATAGCCTCTAGCAGTACTGTAGGGAAGAAGAAAAATCATAGCACATAAAAGATATACAGAATTGAGGGTGAATCCTGGGTCTGACACATATTAACTGAATCACTTTATACATATCTGAGTGTCCATTTCGTGAAAGTCAAGTATTTCTTCTACAATCATATGATTGAGGCAAGTTTTCAAAAGTGTCATGACACTATAGTGAGACAATAAATAGTATGTGGGATAGAGAAAAGAGCAAATAAGAAGAGGCCCCAGTGAGTAGTCAAGTAATGAGAGCTGTAATTCAGAAATCCTGTAATTATATTTTTAACTCTAGTAAGATTATAACTTTTAAACATCTGCAATATGGGCAATATGAGATGGTGGGCATATACTTGAGTGAAAGCACAATCTTTTTAGTCCGCAATATTGCTTAGTATCAGTTTGGGGTGGTAGATGGGAATATATCTGAATATCCCTTTCTGTTGTCACTTAAACTTTACTGATGACAACCATTTTATTCTAGTAACCATACACACTCAAATTTCATTAATATTTTGAAACTTCGGTGATGATGGTGATCTTGAAAAAGGTATAGCATCTCCTAAAATATAGAGGACTATACAACTGACCCCTAAATGGATACCCTTTCACTTTATACACACACATCACCTGGTAACAACAGATCTAGATAAATTCATTTTGGTGCCAACCAAGACAGTTCAAAATGATCCAGCCATTTCACTATTTTATACCTCAGAGAGGAAAGATGCTGACCAAACCCTGGGCAAGATGGGAACCTGGGTAAAAAATCAACCCTTCCTTCTTGTCAAGCAAGATATTAAAGCGTTGCAATATGACTCTCATTCCCTCTATTGTCAGGGAGTAATAAATGAAACATACATCGCTATTATCTGCCCACCCTTCAGAGTGATGGATTACCTGAATGAGAAGGGATATTTGCTCTTGGGCTTCAAAGAATTTTAGAGATCTCTTCATGAATGTTAATATTAAACAATGGGGTGAAATTGCCACAGGAGAACCAAAAACTATCTGGTAGTTTCATCTTTATCTTGTGTTCTACAAATAGTAAGCAATGTCTTTCATTTATTTTCCATATATTTTTTCTTTAGAAGATAACTAATAACATTATTTCTGTACTAATGACAGTATTGACCATAATTTTAGGCTGTAAAGCAGGATTTTGTATCTCAGATAGTATTTGTGCAAGGCTGAACATTAGAATTCTGCTACAAGAGATTGTTGGTTAATAGGTTGACCTCAGTTGTTAGCTTTAACAAGTAGAATATCAGAAAGAAAGCCTATGGTTATTAATATTAATAACATGATTCAAATTACAGAAAATGCTCAGAGAAGGGAGTTTTTGAGAAAACAATACAGATTTACTTGAAACCTCTCTTTATTACATTATTCTCAGTTTAAAACTTTTTAGTTGTTTTATCCCTTTTTAACATTAATAAATGTAAGTTGCTCTCTTCCTCAAACTCAGCAATCCTCCTGTCTCTGTCTCCCAAGTGCTGGGATTACAGGTGTGAGCCACCACACCCAGCATTGTTGAATGTGGTTACCGGGGATCGAACCCAGGCCATTGTGGTTACAAGGCAGGAGCCAGAACCACTGAGCTAAATCCCCAACCCTATAAGTTGTTCTTTATCAACCAAAGGCTATATAGTACCATAACATACTTCAGATGGAAAGAAAAAGATATAAAATATATGAACAACTGGACTTAATGGATTTGACTGAGGACCAGTTTTTGGAATTTGTTTCATCAGCTAGATCTCCAGTGTTAACTGGTCCCCTGGACATTGAGCTTATCAGTCCAGACCAAAGCAATGAGCAGAAGCTGGGTTTACTAAGCCAGAGTTGACTGTAACAGGAGATAATAAATTTGCTTTGTAAATAAAATGTCTATCATTATTTTAGAATTCAACCTCTTAGAAAAATCTAAAAGAGATCAGGGCAGTTGTTTTATTTTATTTTGCTTTATTTCCCTAATAGTGTTTGTGATGCTGGGAATTGAACCCAATGCCTTGCACATCCTAGGCAACTGCTGTGCCACTCGGCCATTTTTCTCAGCGCTAGGAGAGACTATTCTGAAGGGAAAACAGAATGGCTTTTAGATAATAATACATTCTACATTTCATTGCCTTCTGCCCAACTCACCTCAACCCCAATCTGTCTTTAGGGACAGATACAGGTGGCTGTGAACTTTGATCATCAAGGTCCTAAATATTGGCTGCTTTTTTGTTGATGAAATACTACTATAAATGTCAGACTGCCCAAATTATTAAGACTATAGACCAAAATCCATGAACACAGATTTTTCTCAGAAAATAATCATGAACTATTTTAGTCCAACTCAATGTATAAAAGAAAATATTCTAAGAATTGAATACAGGAAAAAAATTTTCTTGACCCTAAAGTAGCTCCATTTATTCACTATGAACTAAAATCCCCAAGACTTGTTGCACACAAATCAGTCTGAGAACAATCTGTTGTGGAGTCATTAGAAATCCCTGCTCAGGGAGCATGAGGGAAGCCCACAACAGCTGAGCTGGAAGAATGCTCATGAACAGAAAAAGAAAAACAATAGGAGCTCATTCTCGGCTGTATTATCAGCTTTAGATTCCTTCATGTGAAAGATCAAATTGTGCCTTTGTAAATGTTTTGCTTTCCGATTTCACCTCTGAGACTATAAGCAAGAATATACTTTTGT
Source organism: Petromus typicus (assembly GCA_004026965.1). Lineage (NCBI taxonomy): Eukaryota > Metazoa > Chordata > Mammalia > Rodentia > Petromuridae > Petromus > Petromus typicus. The sequence continues at coordinate 26,180 of PVIR01003781.1, read as the reverse complement.
TATTTGAAACAGTCAATGACTTTTTCAACTTTCCAGGTACAGTCATGCCAGTGTGACATTGTCTTCATGAGACGCAGATGTGGAAAACGGAAAGTTCTATAATTTTGAACCAAGTGAACCATAGATAGGTGAAAATATATATATGTGTGATATATATACTTTGAATCCAGTTTATTCTAACAGAGGAGTCACTATTTAAATAACCATTCACCACTGGTTTTCTTCAGGAATTGGAAGCTGCTGCTTCCAGGATGGAAGATTTAATTCATAAGAGTTCATCACATTAAAAATGAAAAATACCTGTCTAGTGCATCAACCTAAATTAAGCTTTAGTAAATGTTCAGACATAGATAAATCATCTCCTGTGGAGCTGAAGAAAAATTATTTAATATCTGATCAGGACAGAATTTGAGTTATTTCATTGTATATGCGAAGGGAAGTAGCACTCATTTAAGGAGGTCATGATCTCCGACATAACATATTTTAACTTGAAAATGCATGATTTATAGTGGTTCTTCACTGATTATGACATCATATTTTGGGTATACTCAGAGCCCCTGTGTACAGGGCCACATAGGTCCACAGCTACTTGCTCTACTTCGGTCACGCCCATGGCTGACACAAACTCCTCTCAGGCCTGTGTGTTTCCACCCCCTGGGTTCAGTCAGTTTCTCACCTCAGGAGTGCCGACTGTTTTGCCTTGGCCTCTACTGTGCAACCTGGTGACCAGTCACTTCCCTGGTGTTTCTCACTATCCCTCCACTGACTTAGGATGGAACACCACTGCACAGCACATGAAATGGAGAATCCTCTTGGAAACCAGAGGATCAAGGTGATACATCTCAGAAGTATAGGAGTATTTATACTCTTTAAGGAAAACTCTAACACATAGGAAACAGGCAGTAGGAAGGACCCTGGACTATAAACATCCCATAAATGTCCTGTAAATGTTGCCTCTTATAGATTGTTTGAACAAGCACGCATGGACATCCTGAATCAATGGCTATACTGGCCAGAAGATCTGTTTTGTCTCTTTGTGCTCACCAAGTAGTACCTACTATCACACATGATCATCCATTGCCTCTCTTCATTCCTTGCTTTACCTCCTCTACTCTCGCTCTCACTGTCACGGGTTCTCGCCCCCAATAAAGAACTAGCAGTTAATCCAATCCTTTCTCAGGCTGTAGGGAAACTGAGTTCAGACAGCTAGTTAAATACTACCACTGTATTCTCAAATACATGTGTTTTTCAGCCAAGTAATGGGATATAATGTATTTTATTTATGTTTACAATGTTTTGAGTCCCAAGAGCAGTAACAGCCAATTTGTTAATATACATTTTAACTCTCATATTTATGTGGAAGAAAAAAATACCATTTTTGTGTGGCACTAAGAATTGAACATAGGGTTTTCACATTAAGTGACATCCCCAGACCTTTTTGACTTGGGACAGAGCCTTGCTAAATAGCTGAGTTATCACTGGCTCAAAATTGTGATCCTCTTACCTCAGCCTCCTGGAGTTCTGGGATTATAGGTATGTGTCACCAGGCCTGGCTCAGTGTCACTCTATTTAAATTCTAAAATGTCAGGGAGAAAAATACACATACTTACTGTAATGTCATGTTAAGAGGAGAGAGCATGAGGAGATCCTATGGTCATATTGTGTAAATACCATGACCACAATCAAATATATGTAAGATCTGGAGTCACAGAGAATATGTATGGTTTCTCAGCTGTGCTATGTACTTCATTCTGAGATCTAAATCAAATTACTCAAACTCTCTGACTTGTTCCCTTCTCTACAATGTGGTATAGTAAATGTGCTTCATAATGTGAAACACAACAGTCTTGAACATAGATTGTTGGGTGCTCAATATCTGGTAGCTATATGCATTACCATTGTGGCCTTCTAATTAAGTGAGAAAGACAAAGTCCAGTCTACTACTGAGTCATTGAAAGAGCTATGACGTACTTGAGTTACAAAGAGGTGTTCCCCTCACAAGCATTAGAACTACAACCACTTTGACAACAAAAGGTAATTGCTGACTTGAATAACGCCAACAGAAGGATCAATCTGGCTTCAAGTGTCAGAGATCAAATACTTTGGTCAATGCTTTCTTACTGTACATCTGTGAGGCCTACTTTCCTGTGATGGCCTAGTTATACAGGTGCTCTTCCACGTCATCTACTGGCATGTCTAGGCTTACTTCCTTTCAGCTTAGCAACCCCAGAGAAAGAGGAGTCTTTTTCTAGCATCTGCATAGAAACTCTATGGGAAGAACACGATAGATGCTGCTAGTTTCACATGCTCATCTTTTGAACTGAATGAACATAGTTGTTAAGGACAAGACAAGGTCTAATTACATGTCTGTCACATTGGTCAAGAGGACAAAATATATTATTTGGAGAATGTAAAATTAATGAATACATAACAAACAAGGAGGCTGAGAAATCTTCCTAAGAGTATGCACACATGCATACACACACACACAGTCACATGCAAAAACCTCTCTATAAAGATGAGAAAACATCTTCTATGAAGCCAGATAAAACATAGGTTAAGTTGTATGGGCCAAATGATACCTTAGTTAAATATTCTTCACTTTGAAGAATATGTTTTTACCACCCTATGAAAATGTATAGAGAATTCTTAGCTCACTTGTTATACAAAAGCAAGATAAAACCAGTTTTCTCAGACCCTGTGCTCAAGTATAATGCTAAAGGATTAGATATCATGGAATTGATATGTGGAATACACATGTAAGTGTTTCAACTCTTAGAGTACTATTTTAATAAGAAGGTTTGTAGTGAAGTGGGAAGTTAAAATATTTTTATCGTGCAGTCAACAAATAAATGGAATTTGACCACTTGCTTTTGAAATTCCCAATTTAACAACCCCTCTATAAATTGGTCAGTGCATTTGAAAGACCCCTTACTAGCTATTTTTTAATACATCATTGTGTAATTAGAAGAAAAAAATATATAATGAATGTTCTAGAACTTTCAAAGAGGCAATAGAAAGAACCAAAGGATAAAGGGAAATCCCTTCTAGAATATTTACACTTTCCCTTGTGAAGTATTCTGAATATCAAATAATGGAAGCAGTGACAAATTTAAACATTTTCTGCCCTGATGAACTCATTTCCTAATCTTTTTAATATTAGAAACATTCATGAATATTAATGTTCTTCAACATACCTAGAGAAAAGAATATTCAGCATTCTCTTCCTCACTCCACCTACTCCCTCTGTCACGACTCTTACCTCTTTTAACTGCAAGATAGAACATTGAGAAGCCAAAGGCTATTGCTCCAGATTAAGCAAGTAGAGCAAAATAAGTCACTGTGTGGGAGAATTCTCACCACTGGATGTCATGATTGAAGATGTACCTCGTAACACTGGATTGATAGTTTTAAAACCGGAAAGACTATGAGCTTGCATGGGGAAAAAAATGTGTCCTTCTAGTCACTAACTAACTGAAATGTATCATTTCATACCACATAGTATAAGCAGTACTTAGGACTATTACAAAGAGTAACCAGTTATTTTCATATTACATTACACATATTTTTATATTATGTCAAATATATTACATTGAAGATGTTGACAGTATCTCAAAATACTGTTTCTGTTCATCAATACTTAGAGATTTCAATAATTACTACATTTACTGCTAGATCTAGTTATAGAATGTTTAAAAAAAACATATGATGCTACCATCAAATTTGTTTTAATATTTTGATATCTCTAAAATTATTGACTTGCCATGAATTGTACACATTTTATTTTGCCCATTTAACAATACTTTTCTGAGGGGCTGGGGATATAGCTCAGTGGTTCCGGCGCCTGTCTTGCAAGCACAAGGACCCGGGTTTGATCCCCAGTAACCACATACCAATACTCGGTGTGGAGACTCACGTCCAGCAGCAACCAGTACCACATACCACAGTGCCAGGTGTGGTGGCTCACGCCTGTAATCCCAGCACTCGGGAGGCAGAGGCAGGAGGATTGCTGTGATGTGAGTTGGAAGCTGAGCTCAGGGCCAGCCTGAACCACAAAGTGAGACCCTCTCTCAAAAAACCTAAAAAAAAAAAAAGAATACTTTTCTGAGAAGTAGTCCATAGGCTTCATTGGTCTATGAAATGTACAATAGTACAAAGGCTTTTAATTTCTGCTGCCTTATATTAAGTTGGCTTTTTTTCCTACTTGACACTTTTTTTCTTGGTTTTCTGTTTTACATTCTCCTCATTATCTTGGTATCTTACTGGTCAATCTCCTTAACTGGTTTCTTCTCATGTCTTTTACTTTTATATTAGAGTGTTCTATGGCTCCCTCCTGGTGTGCTTTCTCTTCTCCATCTGCACCCTAGCTGGGTGTCTTCATTTGATCCATGGCCTTAAATGCCCTCAGAGCTCTATCTCCAGACTATTTTATCTAACCTCCTCCTTGAAGACCTGATAGGTCTCCCTTGCTTAAAATGGCCAAAAAAGAATGTCACCACCTTGTCACTATTATAACCTATGTTTTCCTCAGTTTTATCTATCTCAGTAAATTATACTAAAACAAAATATATCTTTGATTCTTATTTTCCTTGTATGCCTCATACTACACCATCAGCAAATTTGGTCCAATCAACTTTTAATGCACAACCAAAATGTGTCTACTTCCATCCCTCATGTCTTCTTTCACCCTGCTTTTCATCACCTTTGCTTTTCACTGGAATAGAGTGGCCTCCTATTTCAATCCCTTACCTCCATTGTTGCCCTATAATGATGTTTTTACATAATAATACTTTCAAAATATGAAATAATTCAGAAGTGTAAACAGAAAACAAACAAATAAGTACATATGTATTTTCTACCAAATAACTTTTTAAATAATAACTGATTGAATCTTTGTTGTTTTCCTACTTAAAACCATCTTTTATATTTAGAAGAAATTGCCATGTCTTTACCATGACTAACAAGAGCCTACACAATCTAGGCCCTGCCAATATCTGTAAATTTGTCCTCATCTTCTCCTCCGATTCACTAGTCAGTCACAGTAACCTCATTGCTATTCCTCCAATCAATAAAACTGATCCTGCCTAATAGGCTCTGCATTAACTATACTTTCTGCCTAAGACTCTCTTTCACCTGATCTTTGTATGGCTGAATCATTCTTGACCTTACCAAGGGCCTCCCCTAAAGAGGGCTTTTGGGTTCACCTAACGTAAGGAATTCAGCAAGCACTATTCATCATATCACTATTTTCTAATCATATTTAAAATGAGATAATTTATTCATTACTTTATTTTCCTTTACATTTCTGTAAACATTTCCACATACATGCTTTATAATGCAAACTTCATGACATATGAGATATTTAATCCCAGTACCTGGTAGGTCTCAAAAAATGTTTAGAGAAAGGATGAAAGGGAGGAGGGAGAAAAGGAAAAAGGGAAGAGACAGAGGAGAAGGAATAAAAATTTAACATGTTTAAGAATTTCATTACAAATCAGTCATAAAATGATTTCAAGCAGCATCTCAAAAGTTATTTCCAGAGGATAAAATTATTCCATAGCACCAGGTCATTCTCTCTCAGGTTTCCCACATGCTAAGAACTGATAGAACAATACAACGAAAATTAGACTTCTAATTCAAGTTTAATTATCCACACAAAACAAGTTTCTTGGAAAACACAGATGATTCCTAAGTGCTCAAGTGGAGACCTTCCTTATAAGGGATCTCAGCCTGGGCCTGATTTAAGAAGCATCTTGTGAATACTTTGCTGTCTCATGCAAGTTGTTGCATTACACACTGAGGTTCAGAGATCCTGGTTTCACCAAGTGCTGATGGTGAAACTTAAGGAAAGAAATTTCACATTACTCACCCCAACTTCCTAGCTGTAAAATGAAAACAATGGGTTGTTGTAAAAAATAAAACAAGATGATGCAAATAAAGCACCTAGTACAATGCCTGTAACAAAGACAATGCTCAAGGAATGTTCACATTATTGTTAACAAAAAAGACAAGTTCTCATCCTTCTGTTGTTCAAAATTTAATGGAAAAAAGTCATATAAATAATGTGCAACACTGTAAAGCTTTAGTGATAGCAATGTGTCTAGAGGAAGTAAGGACCACTAGAAGGGCTGCATACGTGTAATCAGAAATTGGTAGGAAGATGCATTGGTCTTTGATACCTGCCTTATATTTTATCTTCTTATCTTCAGAGTTTACTTCCTTATCTAACATTTGGAATGACATCCAAAACTTTTATGATCTCAGCTGCAGATTTCCTCTCTTCCCACATCAACTCATTTGTTAACATACTTTATTTCTATTAATTCTTTTTTTTACCCCAGAAATAATGCTGTACTCTCTCATATTCTAGTTTAAGACACTCTCCTTCAGTATTTGAAGTATTGGTAGAGGGAGTGAAGGGAAATGGACAAAGTTAAAAATTCAAAAACAAAATTGTACTTTGTTGGAAGATAAATGAATCAGTCTACTGGAACATATATCATGTCCAGAAGTCCTGGAAGCATTGTGAGCTGGCAAGAAGAAAGACTGCAATAATGTGAGCCCAAAAGTAATAGCAACCTTCATGCCAGACTACAAAGGCAGATCTATCCAGAAGAGGGCCCTACTTTGTACTGATGAGTACAGATTTTACTTTGGAACACATATTATTTGTTTTAACAGATAAGTATATATTCAAAGATGTTTGTTTAAAAAACCTAAAATATAGACACCATTGTGCTAAGACTTGAAAGACAAAAACCTCAAAACAACTGAGATAATTTCTCTGTTCTCATTGACTTTGTTCATCAGTTTGCATATTGCTTTTCATGGAGACTGGCTTCTCCAAAGGTACCAATGAGAGTCTGTAGAGTGAGCTTGATAGCAAGACAGTTTTACAGAATGCCAACATGCGAATGATTGTACATTGTGTTTATCATATTCCATTGGTTAGCACAAGTCACAGTACCAAGATCAAAGATGGGAAACTATTTTTTATTTTTTTAAGGGAGTGTCAATACCAGGAGATGGGTTTCTTTAACAAAAGGCAATTAAAATCTGTTTTCCACAGTTGGGGACAAAAGCAAGTACATAGAGACTTTAAAAAGAGTATGGTAGAGCCAGGGATGTAGTTCAGTGGAGCAGTATCTGTCTGGCAAGCTCAAGATCCTGAGTTGAAATTCCAGTGGTGGTGGGGAAATACTATGGTACTCGCTATAGTGATAAGTACAGAATGCTACATACTTTACTGGCTGGGTGTATAGCAACAGTGGTAAAAGACTTCGAGGAAGAAGAACTATAAGCTGAGAAAAATAGAATGTGTGTGTTATTTATGTGTGTACTTCATAGTGCATGTTCCAAACAAGAGAGCATGGAAAATAAAAAACACTCTAATGTAATGCAAGTGGCCAAAGCATGTTTCATTTTCTTTTTTATTCTATGAATTGCTGACATCTCATGAAGAAAGAATTTCCTATCATAGGTGAAGTCACATTTGATGAGTTTAAATACTTCTGTAAATTAGCATTTGAAGGAAAAATCTTTTAAAATTATGTCAGTCATGCATAGGGGTGCGTGCCTACAGTGTGTCTTAAAGATAAAAGGCTTTCAGTTGATGATTATCCATGCTTATTTGAAATAGTCATATTCTAAGATTGTCGTGTATCCTTGGTTCTAATGATCCTCACTCAGATCTCACCTCTTTGTCAAGTTCTGAAGCAATCATCTTCTGAAAAGAAAGGCCCCGAGCTAGGGGGCACTGGCTGTTGAAATCTCACTACTACATGCCAAGAGAACAGCCAGTTGCCCAAATAAAATAGGCATCAAAGCCAGGTGGCATTGTTTATTCTGATTTGCTGTTTCAAATTGGATTATAGCCAGTTAGCTCTATGAAATGTGCTTGCAAACTAATAAACTAGTATTGATTCCAAGACAACATCTCCTTATGATATTTATATTGAAATTCTACTTCAACAAGACTCCCCAAACATACTATATAGTTCATAACAGTGTATTGTAGACTGTAACTGCTCTGGGCATAAAAAGGGGTTAAGGTAATCATGTGAGATGACTATGTTAATTTCATTAATTCACTTTGGTCACAAATTTACTATCTCTATTTCATAATGTCATGTGGTTTATCTTAAATATACATAATAGTTTTGTAAAATAAAGAGCCCTGGACTCTGTCCTTTGATAAATGCCCAGTTCTCAGATTTCTTAGCCACGCTTAACAAGAAGTCTAGATAAGTTAAAAGGAGGTTTCATAACACAGCTCACTATGATCAATTTTTTTTTATCTTTATTGGTACATTAAATATACACATCATGATTGCACTCCATAATGGGGATTTGTACCAGTATAAGACACAACTTAATTCTCATTTTTTCCCATAGCCCTACCCACCCTACCATCCCCCCATATACATAAAATTTGTTTCCTTACTTTTTTGTTACAATCTCAACATTGTCCCCTTTCACCATATACTATGATCAATTTTAATTAAAGCAAAATGTTTATATTATTTTCAAGTAATATAGCCTAGAAATAACATTCCCTTAGTATCCAAAGATGCCTTATGATATGAGAAATAAAAATTCTCATATAAGCACAAGCAGTAGAAACAGTGTAAAGCACTCAATGGCTCAGATAACAGTCTATGTATAGAATCACTTTTAGGTACAAATGGATCATGCCTCTGCTTCTACTTCTTTCCTAAATTCTGAGGTATTTTCTTCACATTTTGCAGGATTTAAAACAATGTTTTCAAGCAGCAATCAGAAATATATGTTTCTTTGTTTATATCTTAGCAGTTACTCTCTTAGTCACTTTTTGGATGCCGAGAAACAGTACTCAACATTACCAAGTTAAAGAAAGAGTTTGTTTTGGCTCACGTTTTCAGTTCATCATGGGCTAATTCCAAGGTAGGAAGTACACTGTGGAAGGGACAGAGAGAAGAAAGCTGCTCACATCAGGGCAGCTGGGAAGCAGCGAGAGAAGCCAGGAGCCTGAAAGGACATTAAATCCTTCCAGGTCATGCCCCTAATGATCCTCCTTTCCTGCTTCTTCCCACCACATCCCATCTCCTGACACTACACTCAGCTATAAATTCTTGACCCAGTTACCTTAAAAAATGCTAGCCTATGAGCACAGGGGCTTTGGAAAGATATTCATCTAAACCATAATAGTTTATTTTAACCATTCAACTAAAACCCTGATCATTGAGCTAAAAAAAAGTCCTAAGAGATCGCCATATGTTAATTGATTCCACCTTATTATTTTAGAAAAAGATGTGATTGTGTTCCTTTGCCTCTCTGATACTGGCTGGTATGAGGACCGAAGTCTTCTGTTTGAATCTTACAGACTACCCAGAATCTGATTCAATATGATTGTCTCATCTTTTTACTGTATTCATACTATAGATTGATTTATAAATCCAGGGGTATCTCTGGGCCTACTAAGGTACACAGAGAATGTCAAAGGCCTGTCCAAGAGAGACTGGGAATACACTACAATGCAATGACTCAGAACTATCCTCAAGTGCCCTAAATCACAACTGCAGGTCAGCATAAGCCAGAACTCCAGTGAGTCAGATCTAGCCCTTACTTAAATCCCTGAAAGTCAAACGCCTACTTATAGCAATCCCAGAGCAGAGAGAAGACCTGATTTAGAGAAGCAGCCTTACCTTATCATGTTATAATCTTGGAATTTAATTTAATTACAGCATTTTGAGATCTCTTTCACAGTATTCTTTTTGCCCCTTGTATTTTCCAAGCCTTTACATCTCTCAAGATATCATGATACTTTTAGGAGCCAACCAAGTTATACATAATGCATTTTTATGTTCTTAAATTAACAAAGTGACTTTAGATCTGTGAAGGGTGTTAAAAATTATATAAGCTATGTAAGTATTTTTATTTGTTCAAACATTTCCAGTTGCTTTCACGGTTTAAAAGTTTCAGAGAACTTTGTATTTTTAAGTAGGCCCAGCTTGTTACACATGGGAAAAAAAATATTCTAAAAAACATGTTCGTTTTTTTTTTTCCAGGAGTCTAACAGTCATTTTTTTTTTTTTTACTTTATAGAACAGTAAATAATCATTTGGGGTGTATCTACCTCCATATCAGACTGCTAGATCTCTTGATTAGTTATAATTATCATTCAGTAAAGTCTAGCCAACCATGATACAAGGATATGAATGCTAGTCATTTATTTGAGAGGTCTCATAGAGTATTAGTCAGTAGTAGGGAAGTGAGCTGGGAAGAAAGAACAGTCAACTTAAGGTGTTTTGTCAACAGCAGATATATATATACTATGGCCTCTTGCTTAATCCTTCTGGAGACTTCTGAGAGTATGTGTAGAATAACCTGTAGTGAATCAGGTGTGGTGGTGTACTACTGTAACCCCAGCATTCTGAGAGGCTGAGTGTATTCAAACCTAGCTTTCACACCTCAGCAAGATTCTGTTCCACATTTTTTTAAAAAATTAAAGGACTGGAGATGAGCTCATTGTCCAGGACCTGAGTTCAATACCTAGTACCCACAAAAACAAAAACTTCCATTGTAATCCAATCTGGGGGATTCGAGGGGTGTTTCCACTTGAGATCCCTTCCATCATTGTTGGTGAATGATCTCAAGTAGGTGTTAACTCCTGAAAATTGTTGTTCTGCCTGTGCAAAGGCCAAGAAAAAGCTCACAGGGTCACACATGCCCACGTCAAGAAGAAGGTTTCAGGTTTTGGTTTATAAAATAGAGGAAATACTGACAGGACACAAAATAATTGCAACAATGCCTAAGATCAAAAGATTAACATATAATTCTCAATATCAGTCACAATTATAACTTATTTTAATTGATTTTATTGATATATTTTATATGTACATTATGATCACATTCAACATTCAGAGTTTGTACCTGTAACACATCTTGATTCTCATTTTTCCCCTTTCTCCTGCCCGCTTACAACCCCCACCTCCTATATACATAAGCTTTATTTCCTTTTTTTAACTTTTATTTTACTTATTTTTTCCTGTTAGCTTAAGATAAACAGGATTCAATGAGATTCCAGTTCATTGGGGTTTACTGAAGTCATTTCACTTACATAGCAGGGAATCACAACATAGTAAAAATAGCCTTGAATGTGCAGTGAGTGCAATTATATTCTGGCCCAGGCTCTGTCCCTTAAATGCAGTATCTCATGACTCTTGATCTTAGTTTCCTGGTTATAGATCTTAAAGCTAATGATAATACAAAATACCTGTTGTTACTTGTCAGGCATCTTTTCAGTACTTTACATGTATTAATTCACATTTCCTTCCTGATACTTGAGAAGGTGAGTACTATTATTATTATCATTATTATTATCATGTGCTTTTTTACAAAGAATAAAACTGAGACATGCAGCAGTTAAGAAACATAGGTTAGGCCACATAGGTAGTAAACTGTAGATACAGGGTAGGAAACCATAGTATGACTTCAAAATAAGAACCTTTAACCACTACTAAGCTTCCTATCAACACAATACTGTGGTTTAAAGATGGAATATAGCTAAAAAGTCCATTTGTTAAAGACTTGGTCCTTACCATATCTTTTTTCTGTTGTTAAGAACTGAAGGTGTAAATGAATTCTAAAATGTATGATAGGTATTGTGAAATAGTAAGAAAATATTAAAAGGGAAAGGTTCCAGCAGGCTCAGCTGAGCACCTATACAGTGTCCCTGGGCACACTCCTGCACTCGGTGTGGAGGCAGATGTAAATGAGTTCTAGTATATATACTTGATATTGTGAAATAGAAAATATTTAAAAGGAAAGAGGGTGTAGGGGTAAATAACAAGGGGGAAAAGAATGTAAAAATAATTCAAAAAAGAAAAAAAAGTTTATGTATATGAGGGTGGGGGTAGGAGGGTGAGTGGGGGAAGGGGAAAAATGAGAATCAAGATGTGTCATATTCTGGTACAAACTCTCAATATTGAATGCGATGATGATGTGTATTCATAATGTACCAATAAAGACTTGAATTTTTAAAAAGGGAAAAGGTGGGTAGGGGTAAGTAAAGAAGGGAAAGAAAAAAATTGATAAAAATCAGGAAACAATGCTTATGTATATAGGGGGCAGGAAATTGTGGGGGGGGAAGAAGAATGGGAAAAATGATAATTAAGTTGTGTCATGTACTGGTACAAATTCTCAATGTCGATTGTGATCAAAACCTGTATATAAAATGTACCAATAAAATCAATTTTTTAAAAAAGAACATTAAGTGTGGAAATTCCTCAGAAAAACTAGAATTAGAGGTCCCATTGGACCCTGCTATTCCCCTGCTAGGTACAAACATGAAAGAATTAAAAGATTCATATCACAGCGACATATGTGCAGCCATATATATAGCAGCTGAGTTTGTGATAACTAAATCTTGAAAATAATCCAAATGCCCATCAGCTGGAGACTGGATAAAGAGGATGTAGTTTTTTTAATAAAATGGAGTATTACTCCGCCATAAATAATGATAAGTTTGAGTCAGTTATACTCAAATGGATGTACCTTGAGGACATACTGATAAGTGAAATAAATAGATTACAGATATATAAATATCTTATCTTTTCTTTGGTATGAGAAACTGAGGATGTAAATGAGTTCTAGAAGATATAATAGATATTGTGAATTAAAAATATTCAAAAGGAAAAGAGGCATAGGGGTAAGTAATGAGGGGAAAGAAAAAAATGTGATGGTAAGTAAAAAGAAACAATGCGTATATATATATCAGGAGTGGGAGGTTCTAGGGTAGGTAAAGGAATGGGAAAAATGAGAATTAAGTTGTGTCATATACTGGTACAAATTCTCAAGTTCCGTGTAATCATGATGTGTATATAAAATGTACCAATAAAGATTCAAATCTAAAAAAAAGAACATTAAAAATAATAAACACTTGGTCTGAAGAGTAGTACTATTTGGGGTGATGAAACCTTAAAGAGTGCAACCTAGAAAGAGATATTTAGAAGGGTACTTGGGGACTTGATCTCTTCCTGTCTCTCTCTTCTGCTTCCTGGCTCTTGAGGAAAGCAGTTTGCTCTACCACACATTCCAGCATTATGTTCCACAGTGATGAGGCTACCAGATCTTGGAACTGAAGTTCTTATAACATACATAAAACAGATTTTTTTCTCTTTATAATATTAATGCTCCCAGTATTTTGTTGTCATAACCTAACACTAATCAATGCACACAGTAATCTCTAGGGCCCTTCATGACTAGTGATCTGTAATCTTTGACTTCAATAAAATCAAGCAGGAGAATGCTCTATTGATCTGTCATATGCTTTGATTTCTGTTGTTTAATACAAACTCAACTTATATAATTCATTTGTGATATAATTTATATGACATTTGTACAGCCTGGAAATAATCAAAAAGCACAATGCGCCTAGTAGGTCTTAATAAATCCCTTTTGGAAAAGGCCACCTATGTCTGCACCAGAGAAAAATGAGACTTAAATCCTTTCCTTTAAAAAATATATTGCAAAAAAATTTCAATACCTTCCAGTGCCCTTGTGAGTATTTCACCAACAATGGAAGCTCTCAAACCATCAAAAGCTGATCCTTTGCCAGCTTTATTGCTAGAGTATACACTTTCCAAATTTAATATACATTTGTTCATGTAAGATGATAGTGAACCAGTCATCATCAGTTTCAGGGTAGAGTTTTCAATTTCTATTGTTGAGTAGTGTATATTAGCTCCAAGTAATAATCAGAGGACAATTTTATGTTCTACACTATGATCAAGAACTAACTCTAAATATTACTTTTAACTCCCTGAAAGTTTCATTTCAAATCTTATTATTATGATGAAAGTTATTTAGTTCATATATAAAATGTGCTAATTTTCCATTATATATAGCCCCATATGCTGGAAACTGTGATCTAAAGATAATGATGATTATTTTTATGGCTCAGCTCCTTAATATGCATACAATAAAGCAGGGGACAGGTATATCTGCTAGAGACACGTGGAAGTGAATGACATGTAGAGCACTGGGTTCCTAGGGTAAGGAGAATATGAAATCAGGCAGCCTCGAGGGTTGCAATGGCTTCTAGTAGTTTTGACTGAAGGTCTGAATTCATTCATGGACTCAGTTGTTTCCCAGGTACCTACTGGATACCTACAATGTGCCAAGATTTTTCTGGAAAGAAGGTAGTATTTTACAATAAATAAGACAAATATGGATTCTGCCTTAATAGAATTTACAGTTGATTCAGTTGATTAGTTGAATTAATAACTATTCTGTCAGTTGCATGATCCTTAGATCACTTTCTACTGTAACATTTTGTCCATCAATTCTGACCCCTTAAACATTTATCCTAATTGATTTTCGGGTCAAGGAGGTCAAGGAGGATTAGAATGATGTGTTTTAAAAAGAATCAAAAAGGTCACACTTTTTACTGTAAAATTCCCCTAAGCACCAGAATAAGAGGCACACAGAAAGGGAACAGAGCCAGGCAGCGTGGAATGAGTATGGAATTTTCCACATATTACAAAGATGGGCTCAAAGAGAGGTTTGAGGAGCATTCATGCCAATAAACACCAGAAGTTACTGCAACCATCTTACTTAGCTTCTCTGAGGTCATATTCTCACTGGAGCTTTTGGAGGCAAATTTGTCATTAGGCATAATTTTTTCCTTATTATGTAAGACAGAATGAAAAGAAATTCCAAGGGAAAGAAAGAGGTGAGAGGAGAGAAATGGAACTGATGATGCTATAAAAAGTAAGTGAGAGCAATTTTAAATAATAACAGTAATATGAAGTAGACTATGCTTTTGACAGGTTTTTAAGCTTCTAGATATTTGCTCACTCCTTTGAACAAGAATTCACTTGGATCTTTGCAAACTTGACACTTACGTTTCTCATTATGAACAGCAACTAAGGGTGTTGCTCTGGCTATGATAACGTAGGACTCGAGGGCACCACTTGGTCTCTTATCAGCTGACCTTCCTGACTTTGACAGGATTCTCTTTTTCACAGTTTGCAGGATGGAATTTAAGTGTAACCTGCCCTAATACCTTTTATTCCCAGACTTTTCCTCCAGAATGATTCATGCCTGGCAATTCTCACATTTCTTTTATCTCTGAGAACTTCTTGTGTTACCTTGGGTGCTGTTTGAAGATATTCGCACGTTGACCTCCAGTAGAACTAAAATCTCCGTAAATATAGTGACCTCTTCTTGTGTTAACTCTTGCAGTACTCCCTCCTAAGGCCTATCTAAATCCCTCTTAAACTTGAAAGTTTTGAATATCCTCATCATCCAGTATCCCAGTCATCTCAGCTAAAGTTATTCTAATCATTTTTCTAAACCTCAAATTAAAAAAAAAATGGGAAAAATAGAATCAAGTCGTGTCATATTCTGGTACAAAGTCTCAATGTTGAATGCGATGATGATGTGTATTCATAATGTACCAATAAAGATACAAATTTTTAAAAATGTAATAGGTATCCTTTCTTCTAGTTCAGTATTAACATCTTGTTAAAGAAGAACTGAATGTTGCCGCCCTCTCTTTTTCTAATTAAACATTGTTTTGCTACACTGGATTTTTGCTTGAAAGTTTCCTTGTGAAGAGTCACTGTGTCTTGGAAAGATCATGAACACTGAGAAGGGATTAATTTGGACTCTAATCTCACCACTCTCACTGACTGGCAGTATGACCCCACAAATTAGGTTTCCTCTCTGGAATTATATTCTCATCTACAAAATAAGGATAACTGTTCACTCACAGGGTCGTTAGAAAAATTAGATGAGATAACCAACAGAAAGTACCTGTCAATAGAACACACGTGATATATATCATTCAAAGAATTGAATGAAAGATTTAAAAAATTGCAAATCATGTTTAAGTGATTCAGAGGAGTAGCAAAATAACTGATCTAATATTCAACTGAGATATCAAATTGCAAATCTAATGAGACAACTGTAGAAACATGTTATATTTACCAATGGTCTCTTTTCCCTGGAATCCTTTGCCCCATTGATCAAGTCAAGTGGAAATCGGCTACCTTTAAGACAGGTGTCATTAACTAGTATTTGTGAGTGACTCATTGTATACTCAATCCTGC
This sequence comes from Petromus typicus, assembly GCA_004026965.1. Taxonomy (NCBI): domain Eukaryota; kingdom Metazoa; phylum Chordata; class Mammalia; order Rodentia; family Petromuridae; genus Petromus; species Petromus typicus. The sequence goes on along the minus strand of PVIR01003781.1, from coordinate 10,086 downwards.
ACTGGTGTTCTCAGGGAAGGAAAATCAATATAAAGCTAGACCTCAGCCCACAGGAAGTTGGTAATCTAGGTTGATCAAACTTAATGAAGACAGCTATGTGGTTTTCATGGTACTTAGATAGTAATTCTTGAATCTAGATCTTTAGAGTGATCTGGTTTACATATGAAATGTATATATTCAGAAAGATGGATGACAAATTTATATTCATGACAAGGATCTAGGAAATATTGATATTCACATGAACATGGAACCACACTTCTTTAACATATGTCTCATTACTGAACAGGTTAATTCATAAGTCACAATACAACCATGTTAAAAAACTGAAGGAAATGAATCTGAATAAACATTTAAAATATGTCCATTTTCAATAGCGCTGTTTTTTAAAATCTGGAAGTTCTACTGTATATACATTAATTCTTTGAATTTGTTATGTTAATATTAAAATAAATTTTCAGGTCTAGAGGACAAGTAACCTGAACAAATCAACAAATTGGAATAAATAAAGTAAAATAAAATATAAAATACGGTAGAATATTTTCAGGTTTCTCGATGGCAGAAATAAAGTTATAAATAAAAGATAATTTACAACTAACCTAAAAATGCTGAGTCAATAAATATATTAATGCATCCTGTGTCAAAATCTTCATACAAGCACTCCATCCAGTGCAACCTGCCCAGGCCCAGGGAACCTCTTTTTGAAGAGTAAATAGATCCAGTTTTACTTACAGTGTGCTCAAAAGCAAGGACTGCAATTAGATACTCTGATAGTACTGTATGAAATGTTTTAGCCAGAAGAGCTGAAAGTATTGGGAGAAAGTAGCAAAATAAAATAGCACTAAATACATTAGTATATGTCACAGTTTCTCTTTTAAACAGACATGATTTTCATTTTCAAACCAGGCATTTCTATTTTTCATTATTTGGACTTCAACTGAATGATAAAACCTGCAAGCTTCATTCATTCACTGATATCATTAAACCAGTAATGATTACATATTATTTTCTATGCACTGGCTATTGAAGATGTTCTAGATGCCATGTCTACCATCTCATTTCTGGCCATGTTGTTCACTAAACAATACTGGCTCTCTTCATCAACCACTTGACTTTTCTACACTAGAGTACTATTTTGGGGCCAGGTTGGAATACAGGACAAGCTCAAATACTACAAGGCTAATGCCGTAGGGTGCAGTCCTTAATTAATGTAAGGTGTGAATTGGTGACAAAACATTTCCATTTTCTCATACCTGGTTGGACAGTTCTCATAAATGGTCTGTATAGCTATTCAGAGGTCTCAAAGGGCCGTGAGCCCTGGTTGCCCACAACAGTATCCAGGTTTATTGCCATAATCTGTATGATCTCCCTTTCCTTTTCTGATTCATTTGCTCTCCCCACCTAGAGCTTCTTAGAATCACCTTCCAAATAATTTAAAACCTAAACCACTGGAGATGGGACTGTGAAAAAGATAGATTCATTTGCTTAAGTGGCTCAAATCACTTTGAGATCCAAACAGATCCAAGCAGGCTGGAAAAATGCTGCTGTATGGTGATATACATGTAGTCTGTGCACTATGCAGTGTAGTGAAAGGAGTGACCCTCAGCAAGAGTTAGGGATGGCCTCCCAAACAAGATAAACATTGTAGTTGTCAGAAAAGGCTAGGAAGAAATTTACATCTACATAAGAAGAAAAGCATTTCAGGCAATGAAATGTACACGTACAAAGCATGGTATGTCTACTCCCTATTCCCACCAATACTTACACACACATGTGCACACACACACCCTTCAGAAATTCTCTGTATTTGGAGTATGGAATATACTGAGAAGAAAGCAGAATCTGAAAGAATAAAAGGAATTTGTTGCTTGGTAGCTGGTCTCACAAGATGGCATCCAGTGCACTCTGTAACCCCATAGCCAGTCTGTTGTGTAGATTGTTCCTGTGTTAACACTTTAATAACTTTATGTCACCATGTCAAGCTATGTGAGGATAATCACTTTTTATTAATACCCTACATGTTTGTAATACATGATTACATTCACTATGAGGAGCTGGTTTCAAGTACATAGCACCTCTTGATTCTTTTTTCATCCCTCTGCTCTCTCCTCCTTTCTCCCTACCTCTGCCCCTCGCCTCTTTGTAAGATTTATTTCGGCTCATGTTTTCAAAGGTTTCACTTCATGGTCAGTGGGCTCTGTTACTTGTAGCGTTGTGGAAAGGTAAAATCAACACGATGGAAGAAGATGGCGGAAGAAAGCTGCTCAGTCCATGGCAGCCAGGAAGCAGAAGAAAAGTAAAATACCCAGGAAAAAATAGGCCAGAAACAAGATCTAGTCCCCAAGGTCACAATCCTAAGATCTCCTCCTTTCAACTAGGCCTCATCTACTGTTCCCATCACCCATCAGTCATGCCATCAAAGTATGAGTTAAAGCACTCGTAATCCAATCACCACTGGAGTCTCCACTTCTAAACTGCTGCTCTGGGGATCAAGCCTTTAATCCATGAGTCTCTGGAGGACACTTCATACTTAAACCATAACACTGACCTAGCCTAAAGATTTCACTGTACCCAATAAAATTCAGTGGAAACAACCTGTGTACCTAATGATATTGGCCTTAAGAAAACCTGGCTGTTAACTGTTTTATACTTTGGGTGACCCTGAAATACCACTGAGAGGGGTTAAGTAGAAAGAGAAGAGAGAGATCTTCAAGTCCTGGGTTCTCGGCTAAGCACAAGTATCTAAGCAAACTGGGACATACAAATTCATTCATTCGGATATTCTAGCCTTAGTTTGTATCTGTCTTGATAGATTCTTAGTAAAATCCACAAAAGAATCACTCAACTCAAATACTGATGAAAAATAATAAAAAGTTTGTTTTGTAAAATCACTACATTTGGAGTTGTTTTGCTTTGCAGCAAAAGAGGAACGAAACAGTTGCAAAAAATTAAGGGTCTTGAAAGTCATAATAAGAGGTCTGTACTTCATTATGCTCAAAATGAACCAAAAAAGTAACAAACATGATGGGAGTGTAATGAAACACCTTTGGAGAGAGGAGATAAGAATTCAAAGGGGGAAGCTAAGTGTATATTATATTCCAGATACTCTGTAATACTTATCTCATTTAAACAACACAGAACACTATGAAATAGACATTATTATCTCCATTTAATAGAAACAGAAGTTGAGAATCAGAGTTCGACAAACTGATTCCAGGTCATAGTGTTAAACCCAAGACAGAGCCCAGGGCTATCTGGCCTCAAAAGTTTTGTTCTTTTCCTTACTATACAATGATGTTTCCAAACAAAGAGGATTATGCTTGAAACAAAGATTATACTTGAGAAATATTTGGGAGACAGATTTCACAAATGTGGCAACTGATAGGATATGTCTGAGGATAGAGGGAAACCAGCCTTCTATTTCAGTAGACAGTTTATTAAAAAGATGCATAACTGCATACCATAGAATTAAAACTAAAGAGTCAAATAGAAAGTAGCTAATTTTACATATAAGAAAGATAAACATGGTGACATTTTTAGTTTTGCATTTGAATAGTGTTTTTGCAGAACTGATTAAGTAATTATGAAATGTCACACTTAGAAGGACTCAAAATATTTCAAAAGCAGCTATTCAGGTTTCGTGTCAGAGCCTGACTTACTGCAAGCCCTAGGGAGGGCTAGGATAATTTACCTTAAGAATAAGGTAGGATATGAGGGCTAGGATAATTTACCTTAAGAATAACTGAAAGAAAATATTTCTCTACTTTGTCCAAAGGGCAGATTTTTAAGCCTATGAGAATTGGAAGGGAAGAGTTCAGTAAAAAAATATTTTTAAGAAATATAGCAACATCATAAAAATAGTATATTAATACCATTTGTCAAGAAATGAAAAATAAAAATATAGAAAAATGGTTATATTCACCACAAAAACACTGTCCACACACATTCATTGGTTCTGAAGCAACAGAGTTAAGGTAGAAAATACTCCTGTGAGAGCCATGGGCACTCAGAAAGCAAAGAAGTCAATCACCACTCCCATAAGAAGCCATGACTTTGTTTTTATTGTGTTTTAGAGACAGAGAAAAAGGTTAAATGTTCCATCACTCTGGTTTGAAAATTAACAAAAGTAAACATAGATTATCATTCAACATATAAAATTTATAATAAAATTACACCTCTTCTATAAGAAAGTAGGTTTGGAAACAAGCAAAAGAAGAAATTATAAGAGAAAAATTTAGTACTAAGAAACAAAAATGGGTGAGAAGTATAAATATAAGAGGATCAGAAACATAGAAGACATAAAAATAAAATAGAGACAGGCATAAATGCTAAAAATTAGAAACTGTCCAGTTAGCTATTTTTGTACACCAAATGATTCTAAAATATTAACAATAAACATATAGGAAGATGGTAGAGTAGTAAACAGAGGTTAACAGCTTCTCTGAAATTTGGGATCCAGAACTGGAATGTAATAACTTGAGAAAGAAAAGAAAGAGGGAGATGGATTCCTGGAATCCAGGAAAGATCTCAGAAGAGTACTGGAACCCACAGAAAAGTCAAGAGACAGGTACCAGCACAGAAAAGTAAGTAGTAAGCTACACATACTCCGCTGCTCCTGGCTCTCAGTGTGAGACAGGAGGCTTGAATCTACTGAGATGTGACAGGGCAGGTGACTCAGATGCCTCCATGGAGAAATGCACCTCTGGAGCAGGGAAGTGGATGCTGTGAATTCCAACAGCTGGCGAGTGACTCCAGTCAAAGCATCCACTAGAGAGAGTGTTTGGCGGGATGCTATTTTAGGAAGGAGCCAACTGCACCTGGGACTCATAGGTTGACTTCCTCTCAGAGTTCTTAGTGACTGCATGAGGCAAAATCACTGGATACAAGAAGAGTCAGGCAGCTGAGGTCAGCCTGACAGAAGATATTTAGCATGTTGTAAGCTGAACACCTCAGGTCTCAAGGCTATACTTTCAAGGATCAACATTTCTACAGTTGATGAACAATTCAGGTCTCAACCCTACAACTGGAGGCTAGGATCAAGCTGAACTTGTGTGGAGTGGAAAACACCAAGTCAATCGGCACCTCACCCTCTTCCTACTACAGGCTTGCTGGGAACATTAAACAACCCCACCCCAATTCTCCTGTGGGGTCACTAGGTTCATCCAGCATGGATCCAGGCTTTAACGGCCTCATTTGTCTAAGAAGATAATAGAGGAGAACCCTGAGTTGAGCACTACCACAAAAATGTGTACCCCAGAAGATAACCGCAGGCTTGAAGAGAGAGAAATTTCTTTTTGTTCTTTTTTCTCTTTCCTTTTTGTTTCTTTTTTCTTCATTGTTTCTTTTTGTTTTTCCATCAGTGCAAATACTGGTTTTAGTTTTTTTCTTTACTTTCTGTTTTGGGTTTTTTCTTTCTCCTTTGTTCTGTAACTTTGCTTCTAGTCTTTTGATTTTCTTTTTATTTCTCTGTTTTTTACATTTATTCCTTTTAAATTTTCTCTACCAAGAATAAAATCATTCTGTCGAGAAGATATTTACTGTGTATAAGTTTCAAGTTTGTTTTAGATTTTGTTATATAACTACAAAGCTTGTACTTATGGTTAAAGATGACAAATTAACAGTTACTACAGTTTGCCATTCTCTAGACTGTACTTGATGCTATTGTTGTTACTGATTGCACTACTTTGACCAAGGTGATAATAGTTATTGTGATCACTTTTTCTTCCTTGTATGCCAGTACTGAAATGATCTGGGGGTCATAAACAATACCATAGTCCAATACCAAGGAACTGTGTGCTAGGCCAAGTAGGCAGCAACTTATCATCCTTAAAAAATGAAGAGGTAGGATTTTGAGATAGATGCAAAAGTCAAAAGTCAGCTATAACTGGAAGATATCTCTGAAATGTAATCATTTCTTAAGAAAATCCCTACACCAACAATAAAGCTATGTACAATAGCAATTTACAAGCATCAATATAGAAAATAATTTTTTTAAAATAGAAAATAAGAAGACATGAAAGCAAGTTATAACCCCAGACCTCCACTATGGCTAAGGCAAATCCAGGAAGCATCAAAGTGGAAAAAATAAAAAACCTCCCAGATGAACTTTCTGAAATAGTAACAATGGAAATAGCAAAGCACATGAATGAGCCTCTAGAAAAAGACAAATCAGAAATAAGTTCACAGATACTTAAGAGATGGTAACCACAATAAATAATATAGTTTGTGGATATAGAGTAGATACAGATAAAAAAAACTAGAGGAGCTGAAGAAAGTAATGGAAACAATGAATTCTCTACATAGAAACGAACTGGATTCCATGAAAAAGATTCAAACAGATGTCCAGGAGATTAAAAATTCTATTGAGAGTATATGTGACAGAATAAATCAGCTGTAGGAGAGAATATCAGGTCTAGAAGACAGATTTGAAATTAGTGATCATGAATTATAAAAACTCTTAAAATGGAAGACTGAAAAATCAATCCAACAGCTGCTAGATGATTCAAAGAACAACATAAGATTGGTCAGAATCAATAAAAAATTAGAAGGTAGCACAAAGGACATAGAAAGCGTCTTCAGAGCAGTAAGAAGAGAAAGCTTCCCAAGCACGAAGAAGAATTTAACATATAAGATAACAGGCATACTGAACTCCAATTGATGTTGATAAGAAAAACTGCACCAGGGAATATAATAGTCAAGATTCCAGAAGTTCAGCACAAGAATGGATAATTAAAAAGTGTTAGAGAAAAGAAGCAAATTATCTACAAAGGAAAGCCCATCAGAATCACAGCAGATTTCTCAACACAAACACCTAAGTCAAGGACAGCTTGGAGCAAAATATTTCAAGCCCTAAAAGAAAACATACTCCAGTGCACACTGATGTACCCTGCAAAATTAGCTTTCAAAATTGCTGAAATAAGATACTTCCATGATAAAAATATGTCTTAAGAAATTCATGACCACTAAACTAGCACTCCAAAAACTTCAGAAAGATATTCTAGAAAAAAGACAGAGATTTCATGAATCCCAATAAAATGAATCCATCAGGCAAGGCAAGTAATTAAACAGAGGAAAAAGAAAGGGAACTAAAAATAGAAAAATGATATGACAAAGATAAGTCAATATGTATCAGTTATAACCATCAGTGTAAATGGTCTCAATTCACTACTCAGAAGAAAGAGTCTGGGAGAATGGATCAAGAAACAAGTTCTGACAATATTCTGAATGAGAGAGACATATTTAACTCAAAGTATGGGAAATAATATTCTATGCAACAAGAACCCCTAGGAAAGCAGGAGTAGCTATTCTGTTTTCAGACAAAGTGAATTTCAAACCAAGACTATTCAAAAGAGACCTAAAAAAGGTCACTTTATTGTTAAGGGAAAAATCCAAGAGGAAGTGATAACAATCATAAATACATATGCACCAAACACCAGCACACCCAACTATAGCAAACATAAATGGACATGAAAAATCAAATAAGCATTATTACAATTGTAATGGGTGACTTCAATACTCCATTGTCACAAGTAAATGTCACAGATAATCTATGTAAAAAAGCAATGAAGAAATATCAGAGCTGAACCAGACTTTTTCAAAAATAGACTTAGTAGATATCTACCTTGCTCCTCCCCACAATAGGATACACATTCTTCTCTGCTACACATGGTACATTCTCCAAAACAAACCACATACTAGCTCATAGTACATGCTTAACTAAATGCAAAGGAATTGAAATTATCTCATCCATATAATCAAATTATAGTGCAATAAAACTGGAAATCAATGGTAAAATAAACCACAAAAACTGCATAAACTTATGGAAATTAAAAAACACCCTTCTGAATATCCAATATGTGAGAGAAAAAATTAAAAAAGAAATTATATAGTCTCTATAGTTAAATGATAAGGCCGGTACAACATATCACAACTTATGGAACACAAACAAAGCAGCTCTATGAAGTACATTTATAGCAGTGAATTCCCACATCAGAAAAAAAGTGAGCTGAAATAAACAACCTAATATTGAAGCACAAGCTTCTAAAAAGGAGAGCGAGTTAAATCCAAAGCATATATGAGTAAGAAAATTATACAGATCAGAATAGAAAGTAATGCCATTTGAATGAGGTAAACAATACAAAGAATCAATGAACCAAAGAATTGGTTCTTTGAAAGATTAAATAAAGTAGACAAATCCTTAGCCAGTTTTATCAGACAAAGAAAAGGAAGAAGTCAAATCCATGCAATTAAGAATGAAAAAGGTGAAATCATAATGGATCCTGCAGAAATACAGATTATGAATGCTTACTTCAACAACTTATACACTAATCAGATGGAAAGAATAGACAAAATGGACAGTTTCTTAGGTAAATATGAATTACCAAAGCTGAATCAGGATGATATAAAAATTTTAATATCTCAGGATCAGTCAGTGAAGTTGAAGATGCAATTGAAAATATACCAACAAAGAAAAGCCCAAGTGCTGACAGATTCATTGCTAAATTCTACCAAAAAAATGTATAGAACATGGAATGCCACTACTCCTCAAACTCATTAATAAGATTGAAAAGAAAACAATACTACAAAACACTTTAGAACCTGACAGCAAAAGCAGAGACAGATCCAACCAGAAAAGAGAAATGCAAGTCAATTACCTTAATTAACGTGAATGCAAAAATTCCCAATAAGATACTGGAAAACACAATGCATCAAATCATCAAGAAGATTATACAAGGGCTCAGTGGTTCCAGCATCTGCCTGGCAAGCTCAAGGTCCCAAGTTTGATCTCCAGTACCACATACCACAATGCCGACATGGTGGTTCATGCCTGTAATCCCAGAACTCAGAAGGCAGAGACAGAAGGATTTCTGTGAGTTCTAGGCTAGCCTGGCTACATAGTGAGTTGAAAGTGAGCCTGAACTACAAAGTGAGACCATTTCATAAAACTAAAAAAAAAAAAGATTTATACACCATGACCAAGTAGGAATCAACCCAGGAAATAGAAATGACTTAACATACACAAATCAATAAATACAATACATCTTATCAACAGAACTGAGGACAAACACCACATGATCATCTCAATTGGCACAGAAAGAGCATTTGACAAAGACCAACACCAGTTCATAAGAAAAACCCCACAGAAATATTGGAATATTGGTTCTTAATCCCAAACTGATAAAAGCCATGTATGACAAACCAATAACTAATATAATAATGAATGGCCAAAACTGAAAGCTTTCATTCTAAAATAAAGAATAAGGATGTCCACTATCATCAGACCTGTTCAAAATAGTTCCATACACATTATCCATAGCAATTAGACATGAGAAAGAAAATAAAGGGATAAGGATAGGAAAGGAAGAAGTTAAATTATCATTACTTGCAGATGACATGATACTCTACTTAGAAAAATCCCAATATTCCACAAAAATCTCTTAGACTTAATAACTAAATTCAGTAGAATAGTGAAATACAACATCAACACTCAAAAATCAATACCATTCTATATACAAACTCACTGAGAGAGAAATTAGGGAAGCAACACCTTTGATAGTAGCATCAAAAAATACTCAGGAGTCAATGTAACACAGCAGTTAAAAAAACTTACATTTGGAGGTCCCATTTGACCCAGCCATCGCTCTACTAGGTATATACACACAAAAATTAAAAGATTCATATCACAGTGACATATGTGCACCTATGTTTCTAGCAGCCCAATTTGTGATTGCTACATCTTGGAAACAACCCAAGTGTCCATCCACTGGAGACTGGATAAAAAAGCTGTGGTTCTTCTACAGAATGGAGTATTACTCTGCCATAAAAAATGATAAGTTTGGGCCGGGGAGTTAGCTCAGTGGTTCCGGCGCCTGTCTTGCAAGCGCAAGGGGCCAGGTTCGATTCCCCAGTAACCACATAACAATACTGGGTGTGGAGACCCACACCCAGCAGCAACCAGTACCACATACCACAGTGCCGGGCGTGGTGGCTCACGCCTGTAATCCCAGCACTCGGGAGGCAGAGGCAGGAGGATTGTGATGTGAGTTTGAGGCTGAGCTCAGGGCCAGCCTGAACCACAAAGTGAGACCC
>PVIR01003780.1:60754-85103 GCA_004026965.1 Petromus typicus | reverse complement strand
AAGAAATTGAGTTGAAATGAAGTGCTGGCCAATTCCACTAAAAGATGAGTCCACTCTGTCATTCCATTAAGTTTCCACTTGGATGAGGTAGGTTCATAGAGAGGCTGAACACCACTCAGATGAGAGAGAACAAGCACTATGGGCGTGGAAGGGGCTTACTTTATTCTGAATGTTTGGGAATCAACTTATTCTTCAATTAGGGAGGGAAAAATCTCTCCAGCTAGTAAAGACACCCTTAAGAAGATTAGAATAATGCAAATCAAGCTAAATGAGTGCTCCAGAAGTGTCACTAGAGCTTGGTGGGATCCAGGGTTTGGATGCCCTGGAGGTTTTAAAAGCATAGTTGGAAGTTCTCTCTTTTGTTGGTGGTGAAAGGAGATAAATGCTGAGAGCAGTCAGGAGTCACAGAGGAGCTGAAGGTGTTCACTGTTCTGGTTCTTCAAATACTAGAGTAGAAACAAAGCCGCAAGTGGCTAATGATGATAAGTCCTGGGTACAGAGGAATCATTTAAATTGTAATTAAATAGAGTAAGATGTCTCAAGGGGAGCCCATTGTTTCCAGTAATGTATCTTATTAAGTGTGAGGGTATTTTACCTGGGAGTTGGCTAATGACTGAGGTGTAAACTGTGTATGTGCTAGCAGCACAACGGTGGTGGAGGGCCAGGGGAGGAAAGTTCAGTTGTTTTTAAGCCTCATAAACACAAATGATCATACACTCAAGGGTGGAGCAATTTGAGCTTTTGTTTTTGGGATCCCCTCAAATGACTTACTTTCCTTAGATTTCACCTGCCCAAGGCATCGTAGGGAAGGTACAAAAGGCATGCCCAATCTTTAGAGGAATTGCTCCAGTGTAACATGGAGATTTTGTTACACACCAGTTCCTTATGCTCCAGGTAGCATCAAGATCCCTTAAACAATGTTTTGTACGTGATGATAAAACTGCAGCATTTTACTGCTATAGGGTTCTGAGTGAGCTAGTCTAATCCTTTCATTCTCCTGTGAAAGAAGGAGATAGAGAGAGATTAAATGGCTTTCATAGGATCATCTAGAGCTAGCATGACTATATGTCTGCTGGTAAAACAAGGGCACTTTTGAGAGGGAAAAAAGGTGGTGCTACAATCTCGCCAGGGCCAACTGTGTCAACCTGGGTTATCCCAGGTAAAGCAGGACAGGCGATCATTCTATCTGGACAGCTGGTATACTTGCGTCATTTGTGAGAGTGAGCTGCCACCTGGGGAACAGGAAAGGACAATGTGGATATTGGGATGGGGAGGGCCCTCAGGCCGGCATTTCTCCCCAGCACTGTAAGCTGGGGGAGCAAGGATGTCATCATCCTGTATAGGTTTATGTGAGTGTCTCAGTCTGTTTGTGCTGCTATAACATCATCTTCCTGGGGCTCATTAATTTATAGGAATAGAAATTAATTCTCACAGATCCAATGGCTTGGAAGTCCTGGACTGAGGTGGCAGACTTGGTTTTGGTGAGAGGTGAGTATTCCTAAGGGAGCAATGATGCATTTTTAAGTGGTAGAAGATAAAAGAGCAAGGTGGCCAACCAACTTATGAAGCTTCCTTCACAGGAACCTGATCCTACTCAGAGGGAGAGGTCTTTATGAGCTTTTCACCTCCCAAAGTCCCCCTCTCTCAGTGATACCCCATGGGCTATACATGAGCTTTGCAGAGAACACTTGGAATTATAAGTGATGGGCTAAAGCACATTCCCGAGCAGGACATGTGTGCCAGGCATGGTGATATTGTCTTTTGCAAAGAAGGAGAGCCCTCTTTCTCCAGGTGGTCTGGCTGCAGGTAGCATTGATGTGGACAAGAAAGCAGCCATCAGCCATTGGTGCTGGAGCCATTTCCTTAGGGTGAGAACATTTGGAACTGGCTCACAAGGATTGGTATAATTGGCAAGATTTTCACTCCCTGCATGGAAGCTGCTATGGATTCTCCTTAGAGGTAGATGGAGGGTAGAAAGGCTGACCCTGGCAGAGGAAGAGGTAGCATGAAAGAGTATCTCTGCTGACGGGAGCTACAATGTTTGGAGCACTTATGCTGTGCAAGGCACTGACCTGAGCATTTTGCATACACTGAACCTCCTAAGCCTTAAAATAACCCTGCAAAGTGGAACTGTTTTGTTTTCTGATGGTCTTGTCTTATTGGTTCCACTTCTACACATCTCTTAAAATTTAGATGAGTGTACTCCAGAATAAAAAATGATAATTTCATTGTCTACTAACTTAAAAATAAACTTAAAAATAAAGAAAGAGAAGATTACATACCATGCAAATCCACTGTTTGAAATTCACGACAGGGAAAATTGTGATACAGCCATCAGTTGTTGCCTGGGGTGGGGGCTGGGGAAACTTGACTGCACGAGGTCAGAAGGGAACATTCTGGGGTGGGGGAGTCTTCCAGGGGACTGCGGTGGTCTTTACATGTCTGTGTTTGTGAAATCATTTCAGCTAAAATGGCTGATTTTCTGGTAAGTAAACCAACTCAATGACCGCTATTTGTCTCTTCTTACTAGTGGAGAATTTCATTAATGAGGCCCTCAGAGGTTGAACAACTTGCCCAAGGTCACAACAGATAGGCAATGGAGGGAGAATGCAGCTAAGGAATGAAGAACTCCACCAACCCTCACCTCTGCAGTTAACAGCTGCTCATTCACACAGTTCAGAGCCTGACACCAGAGACAAGGACGCACACTGCCCTTCAAGAAGCAGGTACAATGGGAAGTCATTACCCAAGGACCCCCCTAAGGACCTCACTAGAACAGCAGCTGTTCTGAGGTGGCCATTTGGGCCTATGTACCATTGGTTTTTCCTGAAGCAGACACAACTTTTTCCCCCAAAGTGTTGCAGAACTTGAGGTCCTGATGTAGACACCTTTGCTGCCATGCTATCCTCCTCTTCCGGGCTAGGAGTGTGATTTAAAACTTCCTCGCTAAGCTCATTTGGCCAAACAACTTACTTCTGCAGGATTCATTTTCAAGGCCAAATCCAGAAATTTCTAGCTCAACAATTAGATTCAAAGCAAAAAAATGTACTCACCCAAGCGACCACTGAGACTAAGGAATGTGGCCTCTTCTGTTTTGCAGGGGGAAATAGATGCATTTCCATATACATTTACATGTATATGATGCCTTGCTTCCTGTACTTTATTTTAAAAAAATCTTTATTGGTACATACATATACACATCATGATTGCACTCAACAATGAGAATTTGTATCAGTATATGACACACTTAATTCTCATTTTTTCCCATAGCCCTACCCATCCTACCACCCCCACCCCCTATATACATACATTTTGTTTCCTTTCTTTTTTGTTACAATCTCATTATTTTTCCCCCTTTACCCCATTTCACTGTGAGTATTTTATATTTCACAATATATAACATACATCCTAGAACTCATTTACATCTTTATTTTCTCATACCAGAGAAAAGATGCAATATTTACACATCTGTGACCTATTTATTTTACTTATGAGGATGTCTTCAAGGTATGTCCATTTAAGTATAAATGATTCAAACTTACCACTTTTTATGGCAGAGTAATACTCCATTCTGTGGAAGAACCACAGCTTCCTGTACTTTAAAGTTCACAGGAAGAGTGTAACAGATGTAAGTGCCTTCTGAGTGCTGTCCCTCTGGGAGCCTAAGGGGAGTGAGGCTCTGGGCCTCAGCAAGTGAAGCGAAGGGCGCTGCGGGGTGTTTCACATGGTTACTGCGCCACCTGGAGAAATGGGCTGCTGTCTTAATTTACAGCCTCAACAAGTACGGACTGTTTTTAAAACAGAAATGGCAAGAGCTGAAAAATCACCTCAGGGGAGGGCATTTAGGATGAGGAAGCAGTGACCAGGCTGGAGTAAGCAGCAGAGAGGTCAAGAGACTGCGCGAGGCTCACTGAGGATGTAGTTAGAATCAGACCTGGTTCACTCTTGCAGTGACACGACTGGAGCCAGGTTCTTCAACCTCTCCGAGTTTCTTTCTGTCACATAGAAAGTAGTGCTACTCACAAGCTCCCTGTGAGGACTGAGTGTGACAGAGCCTTGAGTATAATGCACAGGGGGGTGGGGAGTCTGTCTTCAGTAAATTGTAGATGATGATAGTCTTCATATTAGTTCACTGTCATTATCCTCATGTATCTTACTGTTCGAAACTCAGACTATGTGAGCTCCGAGCCCTAGGCTGGCAGATAACTTTCTTGTACAGCAGTTTGTGGGTTACAAAGTTGCACCTCAAATTTTATTTTTACACCATACAATTACTTTATCACATATAGGAACAGCATCATTGGTCCCAATCTCATAAATGAAGAGGCTCAAAAATGATAAAAACAATGTACTCAACTCTTCCTTTTCTGAGATCACACAGCTAGGAAGGAGGTCTCAGAGCAGGCTCCTGAAGTCAGATACTCTAAGTCAAAGCTGGTCTCTGCCTGGTGGCCCAAGTGTCTGGCTCTTAGGACAGTGCCCTCCCCCTGCCTGAACTTGTCTGTCTCCCTCCAGCCACCTTCTAGCCAAAGCAACCAGCGCTCTGGCAAGCTGCCTCTAACAAGCGGGTCCAATGAATAATCATGAGAGAAATCCTAGCACTGCCCTTTCAGTGCTCAGATGTGGAGAGATTTATAGAGGCTGATTCTGGCTGGTATTTGGGAATAGATAATTATCTGCACTTACTATATCCAAGGCTGCTTCAGCTACATATTTACTGCCCAGAATTCTGCCCTTTCTACCTGATCCTGAACACGCATGTGCCACAGGCGACTAAGTGGTGCAATTCATTTGGGGCAACCATAAATCTAGGGCTTCCACCAGAAATGATGGGAAAAATTAATGGAACATGAAATCAAGTAAATGGAACGGAGTACAGTAATTAGTTCGTATTTTAATCCTCAGGTCTGTTTATTATCTGTCAACTGGAGAGCACTGAAGTCGGTAACATTGAGAGGATGAGCTTTGTTTCAGCCAAAGTTTATCGATCTGTCAGGGAAAATGAATCTGGGGGTTTTAAACAGCTTTATTTGGGATTGGATAGCAGCGCATCCATGAAATAGCTGGACATCTAATAATTTAACTTTGCAATATTACTAACTTGATTACTTATATTTAATATTACTGAGCATTATTGGAGAGTTGGGGTAGAAAGATTCAAACTACACAGAAGTACCGTCGCTTACATCCTTAGGTTCTCAGTGCAGTCATGTGACTGCTTTCTCATATTGAGGACGGATTTTTAAGTATTACACTTTCTATTTTTAGTCTTCCAATCTTGAATTTCCATATTCCTTTTACTGTCAGGCACTATTATGGCTACCATCATATTTGAAGTCCTTTTTTGGAATAATTCATACGTTGTAAAGTATCGACCAATATCTGTTGTTTCAAGGCAGAGTCTGTCAATGCCCAGGCTCGGCTCACTAATGTAAGACATCTGATGCTTGGGGTGTCTTTGCTCTGCCAGGTGGCTGAACCAAAGGACCTAAAAGCCTTTTGAATCTGAGGTTTGATTGAGTTTTAAAGTTTATTTGAAAAATTCAGGAAATGCAGGTTCTGATCCTCATGCTGCCATTAATCTCGGTGATCTTGAGCAAGTCTCCTCCCCCTTCTGCTGTGACATGTCCCCTTCATTCACACAATTGTTGATACAATGGAAGAGATGTCCTCAGAGGTACCTCTGTCAGGGACGCTGGAGGTAGAGGAGGTTTTATGTAGACCTCGCTCACTCTTTCCAAAGCCAGGTCTGTTGCGAACTGCGAGGTGTGGTCTTTCATGGGAACTCTGTGAGTTTTCTTGAACCATTGACAGAGGTCAGAGCAGCAGCAAATAGGTCATTTTTACTTAAAATTTTCTTTTTCAATTGATTTTATTCCTGTGGGTTTGGAAATGAGTTTTAAAAGCATCGCTAATTCACAGAAAGGTTAGAAGCAGTACCTGTCCCTCTCTCTAATCACAGTTACTGGTTACTAAATAAACAGAGAACTCATTCAGCACTGGTAAAGTGATGACAGTGACTGTCTCCATGGTAATGTTAGGTCTGAGGCTGAGCCCTGATCCTGTGCCAGAGAATCCCTGTCTTTAAAACCATCTTTGTGATGCCATGCCTCTTTCCTTGTTTTTCAGGAAGCCCTGGCGGAGGGAGATCGGAGTGTAGTGGAGAGGGTGGGGCTGTCATGCTGCCCTGGTGGGACCAGGCCCCTGTTAGGACACGAGTGAGGACAGAGTCACCATGATGGTGAGTTAACCTCAGCTGATTGTCTTCAAATGCAGTGTCCTCTCTTTTAGGCTGCCCTGCTGTGTCCACCTAAACCTGGCAATTCAGAAAGCTGCTGACTTGCCTGGGCTGTCCTTTCCAGAAGTCATTACAAAAATGTCCAAAGCGAAAACTTGCTGTCTAGAGATGAGAGTCATTGACCTCTGGCTGCTCTGTTTGTGCTGTGCCTGACCACCAGCTGGGCTCCTGAACCCTGTCTGCTTTGCTCTCCTACAGCCAGTTTGCTCACTCTGGGTGGGATCGACTCCTACAATACAGGACTTTGGCCTCTAACACTGCCAAAGACGAGCTCCCTAGTTTGATCCTGGGAGTAATTCCAGGGTTGAAATGAAGACTCTAAATGAATTATTCTAGTACACTAGCTCTCAATGATCTCATTGCTCCTCCCAGGTACTCTGAAGAATTCACTTACCTCGAATTTGTGAATAATTTAACATAAAAATTTCTAGAACTTCTGTTAATATTGACATTAACTCAATTAGGTTTGTCGTTATGACTATAGAATTTAGTTCATGATATATGGGGCATAGTTTAGGCACATTGAAAGCTACAGTCTTTTAAATTATCTTCATTCACTAATTCAATCTCTTTGTTCAGCAATATTTACTCAGAGCCCATATGGGGAGATAGTTAAAAAGTCCCTGGGACTTTATGGAGTTAGCAGTCTGACTGGGAAGACGGAATCCTCTGCTCCTTTAGGCAGATCCTGAGGTTTTTCAGTCCGGATTTCTCCACTGTGCTGGAGCCCAGCATAGGCAAATAATCACCAGTGGAGGTTCCTGGATGGACTGTGACCTGCACTGAGCAGTGTTGTGAATCAGAAGATGTAATCAAGTCCAGCGCTGGTCATTCATTGTTCAAAGGTCCTGGGCCTTCACTCCCTCCGACAGGAAAAAGATAATATCAAGAACAACCTCACTGAGTTGGTGCTCTTGATTAAATGGGAGAATCTATATCACCAGGCTTCAGAATTTATTCGGAGTAAAAGCCAAAGTCCGCATAAAGTCCAGGCAGAGAACCTGCAGGTTGTGTAGCACGCTTGGCCCAGCCCTCACTTTTCTGACCTTACACACGGGCCAGCTACTCCTGCTGCTCCTTCCACCTGCAGAGCTCTTTCTCCCTTCACTGTGCGGCTGCTGTTTCACCTGGATTGTCCTTCCAGGAACCCCCTTGGCGACCTCACAGATGTCTTCCTCTCAATGCTGCCCACGTGGGCCACCGTCCTTCACCTTGAACTTGCTGGCTCCTCTGTGCTCCTCTTGCTCTGCCCTGGCTCCGTCCTCATGGCCATGATCACAGTCCAAGTGACTGTGGTGTGTACTCATCTATTATGCTGACTATCTCTGCTTAGTCTGTGCTCTCTTCACTGGAAGGACCTTACAGGATTTTTATCTCTTTCCACCAAGGCACCTAATAGATAATCCATATGTGTTAACTGGGTAAATGGATGCGGGTGAATCATAGAGCAGGTTGGCAGTGGCTAGATAGTAGCCAGCAGTTTCTTAACGTCTGTGAGTGTGACCACACGTTCTGCGACAGAAGTCAATGAAAGTCTATCTACAACATGTTCCTTAGATCTGAAGCTCCTCCCAGGTGACAGTGGTTCAATCTTTTCATCACATATTTGGGGCAGGGATACTTTGGCGCTTTATAAACACATACTGAATTTTGTAAGGCTGGTTTCTTTCCCAGAGGAATCTCAGAAGATGTATAAAGGGTAAGTATGAACTAAACTACTTTTCCTCTTTTTCAGTTTCTAGTGGAATGGGAAGCTTTGGGCAGCTTTTAATCAAAACCGCTCCAGCTTCAGTTTAAATGAGGCTATATTTCCTGTTTAGTCTGTGAATCAACACACCTCAAAATTTACCAGCGAATGAAATTTTGTTTCCTTGGGACTGGGGAGTTAGCTTGGCGGTTCCAGTGCCTGCCTCACAAGAACCAAGGTCCCGAGTTTGATCCCTCTTAAAAAAAATTTTTTTTTAATCTCTGGAACACTAACAGTGGATTGAGTTGTTGTCTTGGCATTGGAGTGGCTCATTCTACAAATATTGCTTAAACAGTTACTGTGTGTCAGGCACTGTGCTAGGTGCATGCCATACAATAATGAAAAGCTCTTCTCTTTAAGACATTTATCAAGATCATTTGTTCCTTCATCCAGCAAATGTTTGTGTACTGCTTTCTTGTTCCACACAGTATACAAGATGATGAAGATGAAATTCACATCAACAAAAATCTATGGTTCCAAGGTAAGAGACAGCAAACAATTGCCAGATCCACACTGATGGGCAACATTATAGGTGGAAGTCAACAACATATTTATGTAAAAGATCAGGTAGGAAATATTCTGTCCTTTAGGGCACACCTGATCCCTGTTGCTATCTAATCTTCCTTCTCATCTCCTATTTTTAAAAAAACAAATTAAAAAGCAAAATAAATGATAGATAACAGGAATCTGGGAGCTAGAACTTTTGCAAAAGGGAAAATGATCAAGAGATGGAAGAGGACGAGAAAGGAAGGGGAGGGGATAAAAAGAAGTAAGGTGTGTTACTTACATGTACGAATTCTCCATGATGAGTGTGATGGTTGTGTACTACACACATACACGAATAAGAAATAGAACAAGTTTGGCTCCTGGGATGGGCTTGGCCCTAAGGTATGATTTACAAACCTCTGTAACAAGTGGTGCTACGGGATTCTCTGAGTTAAGAGCTGGTAGCAGCTGACTGGCCAGGAGGAGGGGAGGGAGATTGGGGAGCTTTGAGGGGGAGACCGAGGTGGATGAGGGGGAGGGAAGGTGGGAGCAGCCCCCTGTGACACACACCTTGCGCTCCCACAGGTATCCCCACCTGTCACTCTTCACCATCCCAGTTCCTGTTCCCTTTCGATTTCCAACCGGGCCAATGAAGCATCTCCCCTGGGAGGTCCCAGCCGCACAGCAGACAGCTGAGTCTCACACCTGAGCACCTGCCCACACCAGCCGTGCACTCACCTGGGGCCCCTCAGAGCCTCCCACTCTCAAGCTCACTTCTGGACCATGTGGTGATAGTTGCTTATTCCTCCAGCTCTCTGTGCTGTCGTGACACAAGTTTCTCAGCTGGACAAGGCCTGCCCTTCCTACTGCTGAATCTCAGTTGTCTGTTCTAAGGTGGGTGTCCCTTTTCTGGTTCAGAGTCACCAAGGGGTGGGGGAGGAATCCCACATCTTCATAATTCACATATGATTTTTAGCTCCCTTTTTAATTAATGAATCTAATCAGCATCACCCTAGCAACATCAACAGCCTTCTCCCTCCCTCATATGTGTTTTGAGCAGGATGGGGGACTCTAGAGGCTGGAATCTGGAAAGGTCAATGCCTCCACCCCACCCTCAGGGACCAGCAAGTGTGTCCACTGCACAGCTGGCCACCTATTTTCCCTCAGTAGGATGAAAAGAGAGAGGTCTCATAATCCTCTTCTGGAACAAAGTTCAAATACAAGTGGTGATCAGAAGGTACGGGGAATAATTAAATGAAAAAACTTGTTATGGGAAGACATAGTGCCAAGTTTGATGGGAAACACATGTTCAAAGTGAGAGGGGGTATTCCAAATACTTTAGAGAGGATGAATGGCAATGTGACATCTACCGTACTGCATTTTTCATTTAAACATCCACCGTATTTTATAATCACTTCTTCATGGGTTGATCATTTGCTGCAGTTTCTGTCCAATAAAAACATTACAGTGTGTCCTCATCCACCATTCCCAAGGTACCACGCACTGTGGTCCTTCCTCAAGGTCCAAATGACCATGAAAGTTTTGAATAGATTCAGGACATCCAGGTACTGTGATAGCACAGCTAGGGCCATTCATGAAAGAGCACTTCCAGATATGCTTCAGAAATGGGCAGGCATGGTGGGCTTAGTGTATTGGAAGTGAGGGGAGGATTTTGAAGGATGTGTAGTGTTATCAGTAGACAACCCCTCAGTAGACTTCAGGCTTTTCCGGGCAGATGCTGGACTCTGGCTCCTGCATAGCTCAGAGCTCAGCACGCAACAATCGCGAAATACACACGCGAAGGACAGATAAAATTAACCGAGGACAAGGCCACAGACAGCTTTCAAAGTGGCTAGTGTAATTCACAGGGTACCTCTTTACCCTTTTGAAAAGAAAAACATAAAGCAAGTTTCAAAAATAACTCTGCCCAATTAGAGTTCAGGGGAATGGAGAAAAAATAAGAAGCAAGTTATGTCATGTACAGATACAAGATCCCACTGATGAATGTCATCATGTATACCTAAAATCCACCAATATATTTAAAATGATAAAAGACAAATATTTTTTTCATCTAGTCCCACTATTAGAGTTTAATGCACAGGCACAAGTCTTTTCTAATATTATCTTTTTCCAGGGTAATATATTTGTGTCTTTTCCTAAATACCCTACTTTATACTGGATGTTAAACTAAGCACTTAGACATGATTAGTAAGCTAAGGGTCTGACTTATTAAAACAGTTAATTTTCTCTTCTTAAAAAATTGAGACATTTGAGTTACTGAATATGCTCATTTATCACCAGTCCCCAACAAGGCGTCCTGGAGTTCTCCATGTAGGACATGAATAATTTTTATAAAAATGCAGTTGCTGACTGTGTCGTACATCCATGCAGTTTTATAAGACAAAGCAAATGATTACCATCAATTATAATAACCTCACTAGACAAGACTTCAATTAATCTATAGCTTTTCAGATAACGACTGTTGCACTGTGCCAAGGAGAACGCCTGGCATTAATTGACTTATCACCATCAGCAGTGATAGATGGAGCAGATGGCAATGTGATTATTCAATGTCAAGAAAATAAACACATACTTTGTGGCGACAAGTGTCTACTTGGGTTCTTTTAAAGGATAGCCAGAAATAGAGACCAAAGATGGCTTTGAAGAAACACAAAATAATAATAATAATAAAAAGCTGAGCCATGGGGAGATGTATTTTTGCTTTTACTGAGGCTAACCCTCAGGAGAATCTACTTGGAGGAATCCTATATGAAAATGGTAGGTTATGTAGAATTTCATTATTAAAAGGAACATAAAAGAGAACAGTTCACCTGTTTATGAGGATGTGAGTCACTTTTATGAAGACACCAAATTCTGCTCCATGTTCAATAATTCCAGTGATAGAAAGACACTATTTTCAAAACCGAACTCATTTCATTGATGGAGAACTCTCATTGCTACTGTCTAAATTTAGCTGAACTCTGACTTTCCGTAGCTCCCTCCCACTGACCTAGATCTTTTCTCCCACAACAAGCTCTTCTTTTTCATCAGAGCCCTTTCTATTCCTCAAGGCCACCTGCTTACCCAATGATCATCCCTATGATATTGTTTTGGAGCCTCCTAAATTCCTCTTACCACACTTGTTAATCCACACCAGTTTGTCTGCTTATATTGAGAGCTTGAACAGAAAGGGGACCCAACTGATGTTATCTACCAGGGCAAGATGTAACCGCAGCAGCTGAGGCTGACACTCAGCCAGCTTTGGGGCAATGGATGTGTGTGATTATCTTGCTTTGGAGGCTGTTCACCAAGTACGATCAGTTTAGAGAGCACCCCAGCTGGCTCTTCCAGGAGGCGATTACCAAGTGGTGCCCCTTCCAATTTTGGTGTGCTGTTGATTAGGTCTTCATTGTTTAGGAAACTGGGGAAATTCAGGCAAAGTATCTCCTGCAGTTAGCATAGTGCTTGCTCATCGAAGTCTCTCGGGGAAGTTTTACAAATGCACTTGCCTGGGCCCCACTCTCTGAGTCTCTAATTCAGCTGGTTTAGTGGAGGGCTCAGGCGGAATCCCAGTTATTCTTAAGCACAACTTCATTTAAATGGATTCTTCCTTGTTTAAATGCATCACTGAATGCTCTCTTGACTGGGAACACTTAATAAGGTACTGTTGATGGATGGTTGCATGGATCTACTTGGTAGACTGCCCTGGAAATTTGTAAAATGCAGATTCTTAGGGACCTGATAACTATGGCCTATGGTAGGTCTAGGAAGATTGGTATACTAACAGATCACATTAAAATATATACCTTAAGGATTTCTAGAAGCAGTCATTTACTCCAAAAGCATAAATTATTCATATATAAGACACAAAGCACTATTATTATATATTGAAGAAGCAAGTGACATCAAACGACTCTATAATTGAAAGATTTTTAGCTTAGTAACTATCTATATTTTTCATTCATTCATTTAAATAGTAGGAATATTTCTACTCTGAGGTTCTGTTGGGACAGGTACCAGAATATGACATTCTAGTGAGGGATAAACAACAACAACAACAGCAATAACACAACAACAAACCAATTAATGAGCAAGCAACTCAACATATAAAATAATTATAAACCTTAAAGTAATCTGCGTTAAGAAAAGGAGGAGGAGCTTATCTTTTTTTTTTTTTTTTAGGTTTGTTAAGACAGGATCTCACTTTGTAGTTCAGGCTGGCCCTGAGCTCAGCGTCAAACTCACATCACAGCAATCCTCCTGCCTCTGCCTCCTGAGTGCTGGGATTACAGGCGTGAGCCACCACGCCTGGCACTGTGGTATGTGGTACTGATTGCAGCTGGGCGTGAGTCTCCATGTCCAGTATTGTATGTGGTTAACCAGGGGATTGAACCCAGTCCCTTGTGCTTACAAGACAGACGCCGGAAACACTGAGATAAATCCCTGGTCCAGGAGGAGCTTATCTAACTATAAATATTCTGATTGTTCCCAGTCAGGAACTGCAGCTCTTGGAAGCTTTCTGTTCCTGCTTATTTTTGGCAGACATCTCTAATCAATCCTAGTATCCCTCACCCCCTACAAATCAAGGATGGAGACTCATACTCTTGTTCAACCCTGTGCAGGCATCACTAATAGATCACGGATAAAATATGACATGTAGTTTTTCCAACACTGAGTGTCCTGACATGCCTTGAGGCCTTTTCTCACCCTAGTCTTCCTTTCCTGCTTTATCTTTTCACCCATCAACCAAGTACTTCCAAAGTGCTCTTGATATCTGGAATCCTACTGAAATTTTAAAATAACCTCGAGAGGTGTCTAAATTGTACCTTAGAAGTACCAGGTAACATCCCAAGATAACATAGTTAGTGAGTATCAAAGCAGAAGCTACAAATTCAGGTCCTTTGACTCCAAAGATGATGCTCTTAAAATTGTCCTTTGTTGCTTCTCTTCACAGCTCAGTTCAAAGGGCATCTCCTCTGTGAAACTCTTTCTGAACCCTTCAAGTAAAATTTGCCAGTCCTTCCTTTGAGTGTGCCAGGAGCTTTGTGCAGCTCCATTTCAGCATGGCATTATGCTTTAATGATTTGAATATAGCGCTCTTTGAGCTCCTTGGTGGTAGGAGCTCTTTTTTTCCCCTTTAAGATCCCTGTATCCCTGTAACTAGCTGGATCCCTGGGCAGGCTCTCTATTGATGCAATTTGAGCACACATAAAAATCTGTCCAATAGACTCTTTCAGGTTGAGGTTTATGCTTCAGTGTATGGCCTTAATACATTAAAAATAATGTTGGACTTAGACATGACCTTTATTAAAGAAATGAAAGGGGCTCATGAGATACCTGCTTCTGTAATTTCAAAGCTTTCCTGACATCAGTTGTTGAGACTTAACCATTGCCTGGTATTTAAGCATTCTTTATTAATAATCACCTTCAGGTATATCGGAGATAAAACTGTCCAATTAGCTACACCCTGCCTGTCCAGTGTCACATCACAGATGACATCTGTTTCAGTGATAACTCTCACTCTATAATTGAAACTGTGGCTTGGGCTCACTGCTGTGGCCTGCGTTTTGTCCGGGTTGATGGTGGCACAAAATGACATTTTCGTTCTGCAGCGTCTCAAGCAAACTGTTTAGTTGCCTGACATTTATTTCACAGTATGTTATAGTTTTAAGCAAATAAGACCTATTCTGTCAGAAAGGAGAATTATGGAATCTATACTTTCAAATATGACATGAAAAAAATTTGATGTCTCAGAGAGGTGTAAGCGAAGAGGCTCATGAAAAGTGAAGGTCTAGGGTTCAATTATGCTCCAGAGATATATCAGGGCACAAGTTCCAAGAGGGCTGCACCATTGTCTTGGAAGGAAACACTCAGTTACACCGTAGCATTCCCTGGAAAGTACTGATGGTCCACAGCAACATTCAAAAAACGAGGAAGAAAGAGCTAAGGACCTTCTAGTTTCATAGATTTAAGAGAAATCTCCCCAGCTGTTATTCCACATTGACTATAAACAAGCACCATGTCTTCCATCTTGGACAGAGCCACCTACCTCCCCTGAGAAGGCCTGCCCATTGAGGAGGTGCTCCGACCCTTGGCTGTCCTCACTCCCGAAGTGCAGCCGGATCTCCTCCAATCGGTGGCTGTATGTCATGGGCCCTCCTGATATGTTGACCAAGTGCTCCTTGTCCAGGCGGAGGGACACGTGTCTTCCGGTGTTGTACATTGTCCCACTGACCTGCGAGAAAAGGAGCAACAAGTGAGGCAAGGCTCTCTTTCTTCTACTTCTCCCCAAACTCAGTGCAGCATGTAGATCAGTGGTGGCAGGACAGAGTGGGGCATGGCAACCTCGCCCGAGGGAACTTGGGGTCTTCTTGTGACTCATAAAGCACCTTATCACTTAGGAATCTGAGACAGGAGATTAAAGGAGATTTTTCACCAGAGGCAACCAGTACATTGTGTTTTGTACCTTTTAAAAATTAACTTATTCCTGATGCTTTAAGTATCAGAAGGAAAAGAAGCTATAAAAGTTAAAATCTCAGTTGGAGAAATTGGAGAAAGCAGTTAGCAGGGGACAGAGGCTAAGAAAGTCAAGCGAAAGACCAGGGAGGGAAAACAGAAGGTAAGGGAAAACAGAAGCAAACTTTGCTTGAAGGTCTTTGTCTGGAGAATCCAGTGCCCAGTTCTCTCTTGGTTAGATGCCCTCCCACCCTGGTAATCAGACAGAATGAGACCTCTGACCCCTCCTCACTGCTCACAACCTCCGTGTTAAACTATAGCACTCATGCAACCTTCTCTTTCACAGATTACTAGGCTCACCCTTCACCCCCGGTTTCTTTTGGTTTCAGTCCTTTCAACCGCTAAGCCTGCTGTTTCCTGTTCTTGTTTTTTCTGTTTCTACTTGATGTTCAGTTGTGTTTTTTGGGCTATGACATTAGGGTCTTGGTTCCACCTTCAACTCCTTGGTTGACTTGGCTCTGGTAGCGTAATCTGGGTCTTAGGGAATGAGTGTAGGTGGAATGCTTCTCAGATGCTGGGTTATAAACTTCTTGAGATTTCTTTGTGCTTACTCTGACCCCTTGGTCTCAGCCTTTCACCCCAGGGATATTTTAAGGCCTTGTGTAATTTCTGATTTCTTTAGTAGCAAGCGGTCTTTGTGTATTTGCTGTGTAGCCTTACTTGTTACTTGCCTCTCTGTGATTCTACCTCTGATCCTGTGAGTGACTAGCTTGTTTAGTTCTCAGATTGCTACCTAGGGAAGAGAGGGTGATACTCATCCAATATGCCACTCATGCTTTTTTCTGTCCCCTTACTACTAGGTGGAGTCCAAGTGGCTGGTGTTGACCATGGACTTGAGGAAATATCACAGTGTCACTTCCAAGCTGACGCTACAAAAAGTGCACACACGCTTCTTTAGAGTCTTCCTTTTCATGCTGCGCCAACCAGGAGCTGCATTTGCAGCTGCTCTGTATGGGCGTCTGTTTCTCCTTGCTTTGAGTCCAGCTGGTTGTATTGCTTACAACCAAGTACATGTAGTAGCAGCAGCATGCTCATTCTGGTAGTAGCTTTGAGAAGTCTTTCACGCCACCTTGCTACTTGGCTAGAGCATCAGACCCTAGAGAGGGGAAGCAGCCAGATGAGGACACGAAGGGGGATCCCAGGCTGCCTTGCCCTGCCAAGAACAGTCATCTGACCCATGGCTCTGGACTCGGGAAATGTCCCATGACAAGTCTTGGGTGTGGTCTGTTGTGTAGTGAAAGCTAATGGTAAATGCTGTCAGTGATCTCTCTGTTGTGACTCAATCTGCCAACAAAGACATGGCAGACATGGGACAGTCTCTGCTGGGTGCTGGAGTGGAAGGTCACAAGGGATCCAACAGGCAAGCTGCTGAGCACAGAAAAGTAAGAACCCAGAGCGGTAGGTGGAGGCAGATGTGTCTAAGCTGAGAGAGAAGGGTGGAAGGAGGAAGAACTATGGGACCTCCAAGTCCCTTTCGTCTCTTTGTTCCAGTTCTTTCAAAAGACCTGCACTGCACTTTTCATATATTTTACATCTTACAGAAAAATTTTTCTTTCCCCTAAAGTGATCTGTTCCTTGAAAACAAAGGACCTCAGGCAAAGGCTCCATTTCTGTTCTCCAGCCTGTGGATTTGGTAACTATGAGAGAAGAGGAACATATCTTTTTTTCTACGTCTTGATTATTAACTTTTCTTTGAAGTATAATGGCTCGAAACAGGTTTATGTTTGATGTTACTTCCATCTTTAAATAAAGTTTATTTTTTTCTTCTGTTAAGGGGAAGGGGACTGAGAAATGGTGGGAGGGACGGGGAGAGGAGCAAAAGAGGAAGTGAAAACAGGTACGATGTGTCGTGGACACGCACCAGCTGTCCATGGTGACGTAGTAATTATGGACCGCAAACATGTATTAATAAAAATACAAATTAAAAAGACAACTGAGGCAATTGTACCATAGTATAAATAATTTCTAACTGTTAAGATACTACGCAGGCATTAGATGTGGTTCAGAACATAGACAACAGCTCGAGGAAGAGAATCAGCCACATTCCATGATTAGCCTATAAGAACCACTAATACTTTGGCATGCATGATTTTCATACTCATAACTATCTACACATCCATATTTGAGGAGATCCTGTGCACCTGTACTTGAATATATAATAAATGATTTTTCTCATATGGGTACGTGTATACATGTGTGACTTCCTAAGTGAATATTTCCGGGCCATTAACTGTCCTGCAATATCACTTTGAAGTGGCTACATCCTATTTCACTGTCATTACATCTTTCTGTTTCTTTTACCTCTTCACTGTGGTTTAAAGTATTGCAGTAATACTCTATGAGTAAGAGTTTTTACTAGTCTAGGGGTATTTCCCTAGGTAAATCCTGAATCTAACTATGTACTTATTATTAATAGCAGTTACTGTTTTCTCACATCCACTTTCTGTGAGGAATAGAACCCGCAGAGCAGGGCTGTATCTCTGTATTTATCTTTAAATGGCCCAAAGTACAGAGCCATGAGATTCACCCCGGTAGTATCCATGGACACCCATAGTATGCAGAACAGCATACAAAGTTGCTCTGAGTCTTTACAGCATAGGGGAGCTATTATGGGTGTCCTTGTGCTTCTGGAAATCCATTCATTCATCGATGCCTATCTAATGTTTCTAAAAAATATTGTTGTCTGTCCAAGCAAGACAGGACCACATTGCATGCTTGTCTGCATCTTCCCAGGAGTCAGAAGCACACAGACACACATCAGGCAGAAGAATCAAGGGATCTACAGCCCGAAGATTCCCAGTCGACCTCTTGTTAGCTATATGAGCTCAGGTGGTTTACTTGATTTCTTGACATTTTAGCCTCCCTAAGCGTAAAACAGAAATAGCATGATTTCTTGTATGACGTTGAAGACCAGAAAGAGGTATAAAAATTTTGAAAACAAATATCAAAATGGCAAAAGTCCCCCCTCATCACTAATCAGTTTAAATGTAAGTTAATTCCATTTACAGTGGTACCTTGATGCACATTTGTTTTCGAATGATTTGGTTCCCAAACATAAGAGTTTGATAAGTTTGTTTTTGTTTGTGGACTCTGTAGTGGTTGTTGAAAAGATGGGTCATCTTTCGTGCATAAACATCAATGTGGCATCTTTTCCAGACTCAAGTTCATGAACCAAGGCACCACTCTATATGAGCTATTAAAAGTAGTCAAAACTCTAGCAACAGAAGCAAGAGTGATTGTAGGGGCTGAGGATACAGAATAGGAAATTGGGAATTTAGTATTTAATGGAAATTAAGTTTTAATTTTGCAAGATGAAAAGAGTTCTGCAGAGGTAGAGGGCTGAAGGTTATACAACATAAATATACAATATGAGTGTACTTAAAAATGGTTATGATGGTAAACTTAGGCTACATGTATTTTACTTCAGTATAAAAAATAGGGAAAAAAATCTCCCATGATGTTGTTGCATTAAGCTAATAATATATTCAGTGGTCATTTTCTTTCTTGTCTTCCTTTTTTCTTGGCTTATTGCACTGGTGTTCAGCTATTGTGGGAGGATCCTTTTTGATTTTCCTTCTGTGCATCTCCCTCGCTTCCCAGATCCTGGTGGAAGATGATGCTGTTTGTTGAACATTCACCATGGAGACTTTAACTTCTGCATTTTGATGACTGTTTGCCTCTCTCTCTGGATTTTGATGTGCCAGCTGAGAGAATCATCCTAGATCATTTTGAAGACTAGAAGCCAAAAAAAAGCCAGGAGAATCACCAATATATCATTTTGGTTTTTAGTTCTTATTTCTCTTCCAGAGTCTTTCTGTACTTATTCACTCATTCATCACTGACCCATTCATTCACTGGGGAAATGAGAGCCCTGAATGTGTGCTAGGAGCTGGGGACAGTGAGCATGGTCCCCACCTTCCAGGAGCTCACATTCCACTGTGCAGAGCTCTGAGTGGGAGCAGGGCTTGTAGGAATCCAGGACTTCTACCGCTTGTCCATGTGTCCTTACAGTGGGATGTCACACCTTTTCCCTAGACATTGAAGTAATTTTAATTTGTATTAATCAAAAAAAAGGTGTGTGGCCAGGGTATAGTTTGTTGCACTTCAATTTAAAAATAAAGGCTTGAAAATTTTATGTATGATGTCTGAATCCATCGGACATCATACCCTGGCACATCTGCATCAGGGTAATTAACATTGCAGCAGTGTCGTTTCGTCAGGGATGCTAATTACTGTATTATCAGTGAGTGACTTCGGTGCCCAGCATGTTCAAAAAGTTGTATCACTCAGTCCAGGATACAGAGCTGGATGGGAAAGCTGAAGCTGCGGGATATCCAGGTTGCCTCCGGCTGCCCTTAGTCCACCTCGTGGTTTCATCTTAATGCATAGCAACCCGAGGAGAGAGGTGTGTGAGGCCTATTTTATAAATGAGAGAATGAAACGAGGTTGATGAAGGTTCCGTGGCTTAGTAGCCATCACAGCTGGCAGGTGGCAAGTCCAAGACCGATGCTATTGACAGAAGCAAACGGAAGTATTTTAATTCTTTGCCCATGAAAAGTATGTTGAGCACTTTCTTCTTTTCTGAAGTCTGCAGAGGCGGGTACTAGGTATGTCCAAGGGCAGTGGGACTCTTCTATGGGAACGCAGAGGATTCACTAGGCTGTTGGAGTTCATTGAGGAGGCCAAGAGAAATCTGAAGGTCCAAGTTGACTCTTAGTTTTCCTCACTTGCAGACACTTGGACCGGTTTGAGACAGGCAGCAGGTATGGTACTGAGGGGAGGAGGTCATGTATCTCCATATGTATGCCTGTCAAGATTGTATATCAACCAATAGTATGTATAATTTGAAACCATATAAGAACAATTTCTTTTTGTAAAATAGAAAGTTCTCCCTAGAGTATTCATGGGAGGCCATTGTACAAGATTCTTGAGCAGCATCACATAGTGTGTCAGGGCACTTATTGATGGATTCATTTCCGCTTTTATTCTGAAGAAACTACTGCATCAAAGGGAAATAAACTTGGTCATTGCATTTTTTTTTTTTTTTTTAGGTTTTTGAGACAGGGTCTCGCTTTGTAGTTCAGGCTGGCCCTGAGTTTAGCCTCAAACTCACTTCACAGCAATCCTCCTGCCTCTGCCTCCCGAGTGCTGGGATTACAGGCATGAGCCACCATGCCCGGCACTGTGGTATGTGGTACTGGTTGCTGCTGGGCGTGAGTCTCCACACCCAGTATGGTATGTGGTTACCAGGGATCGAACCTGGGTCCTTGCGCTTGCAAGACAGGTGCCGGAACCACCGAGCTAACTCCCCGGCCCCTGGTCATTGCATTTTTAAGGAGAGGAAGATTTATATCTTTTGAAAGTCAGCTATGAATCTGTTCATAACATCATTTAGGTTTGAACACGTACTTGGCATCAGAAGATAAGCTAAATTCTCAACCTGCGCTTCCTCATTTAATCCTAAAAGCATATCCCTAACCAAACCCAGTCCCAGATATGGTCTGGTAGTTAAACTTGTGCCATTTACTTCTGCTTGAAAAGATCTGAAAGATGAAAAGATCTGAAGCCACTGCCCCTCCAGCAATGGCGGCTTCTCCCGGTGTGGACCAGTCCTTCTGGACTGCTGTGAAGCTTCCTCCCTGGTAAGCAATCAGACCTGGATCTGAGCCTGGGTATGACCCTGGCTATCTCTATTATTAAAGCTCATGCTTCTAACCACTGATTAATTATTAATAATTATTAGCTTGTTACCCAACAATGCAATAGTACAATGTTTTTTTCAAAAGGTAAACTGATGGTGTGGAATCCTGCCATGGTTTGGTAGTCAGGATGTTTGGGATTACTTATTATTTTTGTCAGGATTCTCTCTCTCTATATGTGTGTGTAAAAAACAACCAATTTTTCTTAGGGAATGGGCTCACTGGACTACGGAAGCTGATGAGTCCAAAATCTGCAGGGTGAAGAACTGGGAGCAGCTCAGGTCTGAGGGAAGTTGGCTGAAAATTCCTCGACATTCTTCAAGCCCTCAGCTGGTTAGAGCAGAGCCCTCTATGTTTTGCTGGGCAATCTGCTGTACTCAAATTCCACTGACTGATCTATTTAGCTTATTCTCAAACAGTCCCCGAGAAACACCCACAATAATGTCTGATCAAATATTTGAGCACTGTGGTCTGGTCAAGGTGGCACATAAATTAACCATCACACTCTTCTTCAAATCCTGTTTATTTTACTTGTTCAGACAGTTCCAAAACAATTATAACACACATGCCAGCATGACATGTGAAATAAATGAGTGTGTAGAGCATATATATCCTATGCAGAAGAATTATTTTATATATGCAAATTGTATAAGGTATGAATAAAATCTATACTTTATATTTCCTACATCATAGAATTTAAAAAAATCACTTGTCATAAAACTGTTTTATAAATATCTATCATATGAAGGAGAATCAGTTTGATATAACATATATATGAATTATGAAAGTATTATAAAGAAACAGTTTAACTTTTGTCAGATCTATGTGGATGGAATGGTAGCTTTATCCTTTAAAAAAAAATTTTTTTTTAGGTTTTTTTAGACAGGGTCTTGCTTTGTAGTTTAGGCTGGCCCTGAGCTCAGCCTTCAACTCACATCACAGCAATCCTCCTGCCTCTGCCTCCCGAGTGTTGGGATTGCAGGCATGAATCACCACACCTGGCACTGTGGAATGTGGTACTGATTGCTGCTGGGCATGAGTCTTCATGCCCAGTATTGTGTGTGGTTACCGGGGATTGAACCCAGGTCTTTGCACTTGCAAGACAGGTGCCGGAACCACTGAGCTAGATCCCTGGCCCCCAACTTTATCTTTGAGTATAGCTGGGACTTCAGAGATTATTGAGATAAATCACTCATTATTTGGAGGCTTAGATGTTGTCTAATTTCCTATTTCCAGATAGGGAAAAATAAGTCAGAAGTGTACTTTTTAAAGAAGTTTAAGAAATTAATAAAATAATCATGTCAAAAGTCTTTTGGCTTGGAGGACACAAGATTGTAGAGTTGATGTTTATCACAGAAAGTGAAGTAAATGTTACCTTCAGAAATTCTGAAAGATTTAGTAAGTAGTTTTTTGCTTGATGTGACATAATGCTAATGTGAGATTTCCATTATATTCCCTCCCAAGGCAGCCTGACCTACATCTCCTGTGATGTACTAAAAAATAATTTCCCATGGCTCAAATGGAAATGGAATGCTACAGTAGGATAATTGAGGGGAAACAGAATTTCAAGGGCATGAAGGAAGAGGTGGCCATTGGATTGTGCAAGAATGCCTGGCCATCTCGTCCCAATCACTGCAGGAGAAGAGAAGGACACCAATTTGGAGGGTTTATTATGTGGCCAGGGCCATCTCATTTTTTAGATCAGAAGACTAAGTACAAATAGGCTAAAGATTCTACTAGAAGATATAGGGGATCAAATGAGATGATAGGACTCAAGTGCTTTTGACCTAAAACTCCTGGTCACTGTCAGGTCTCAGAGAGCAACTTCAAAGCTATTGTGGAGAGTACAGTATTTCCTTTCTCAGTGACATAGATGTCAGAGATTTAGTATGGTCTTTGTATTTAGGTGTATTTCTATGTAGAGTCACCACTGGTAAACAAGAGTGTGGTCATTCCTGACTAGCTAGCTGATTGTCTTCCACTCTAATTATAAAAACACAGGACTCTACACCCTGCATGATGATATGAACATTGCATCACCAGCAGCTGTGGTGGTGCCGTGTGCGAGGCCGAGTGCTTGGTACCTTTGTGTGTATCACCTCAGCTAATCCTTTCACTGGGTGGGAAAGACGCTCTTATCTGTGCTCTCTGGAGGTGAAGTTTCAAAGGGACTGAATAATTTCACTTCAAGATTCACAGAACCAGAATTCTAGCCCAAGTCTAGCTGATTCCAAATTCTACAGATCTTGAAAGAGAACAAGCCGAAAGTTAGCAGAAAGAGTGTTTGAGGATACCTACGGGGTTGAGGACCAATTTACAAGTTAGTGGCCATGCAGAAGTGCCAGGTGGAGTTTAATTTGGCCAGGCCTAGTTTGGCCCCCTGAGGGGCTTTCTGAACCCGGAAGAGAGAGAGAGTTCAAGGTTCCACATCTTGGGAGCTGAGAGATGGGATGTCTCTGCAGAATGCTGGCTTAGCAACAGAGTGGCTGAGCCCGCAATTAGGAAGGACACTCAGTGCCAATGAGGGTGAGCGAAGGTTGGCCAGTCATGTCACATTAGGTGTCCTTTCTTTCAACTGAGGTTTCATAGTGCATGTCTTTGACCGCTCTGCTGAGGCATGTAATAGTTCTTCTTTGTAATGTAATTAGTGAGCCTAAGAGATTTAAGAATACTGCTTAGTCTGATTTCCTGCTGAGCAGCTCAAGGTGCCAAGAGGCTGATTTGTAAAGGTTGAATGAAAAAAGCTGGTGTTCAGATGGGTGCATGGGAGGCGTCGCTGCCAGGAAGGACGACACGGCAGGAATGGCTGGAGTGAAAAAGTCAGCTTTACTGTGGTGTAGGACATAGAGGGAGTGGCCAAATTAGGAGCACATGGACTCTAGAGTTAAAAGGTCTGCAGAAAAATCAGGCTCAAATCTCTGGTTCAATAAACCAGGAAAATGACACACAGAGAGGTCAAATGAATTGTCTATGGTTGGACAAGTGCCACATCTAAGGCCAGAAATCAACCCTAAGACTTGTTCTTTGATGTGGATGCTATAGCTACCCATCCTCTTACGTTGTTATTTTCTGTTAAGCTGTTTTATGCTGAGGGTGCATGTGCACACTGACTCAGAAATATGGGAGTATTAAGAAAGTGTATACAAGGAGATCGTATCCCACAGAATAAGTAGAGGGGATTCAGCCAGACACCGGGATACGCCATCTAGCTGACACCAGGCCTGGATACTGGGCTCTTCTCAGTATTTGTCCAGATGTTTTATTTTATTTTTAAACAGGCACATATTACTTTGACATATTCACAACATACAAAGAAATGTTTTGTTTCATGTACATGTTAGGTAGTGATCCACTCAAGGTAATTAGCATAGTTATCACCTTATACTTTTATCATTTTTTTTTTTTTTTTTTAGGTTTTTTTTTTTTTGAGACAGGGTCTCGCTTTGTGGTTCAGGCTGGCCCTGAGCTCAGCCTCCAACTCACATCACAGCAATCCTCCTGCCTCTGCCTCCCGAGTGCTGGGATTACAGGCGTGAGCCACCACGCCCGGCACTGTGGTATGTGGTACTGGTTGCTGCTGGGTGTGGGTCTCCACACCCAGTA
>PVIR01003780.1:0-60654 GCA_004026965.1 Petromus typicus | reverse complement strand
CCCTTGCGCTTGCAAGACAGGCGCCGGAACCACTGAGCTAACTCCCCGGCCCACTTTTATCATTTTTTTATGAAGTCTGAGAGCAAAGTCCTCCTTCTGCCTATTGTGAAGGCTGTAATGCCTTTCTGTTATATAAATGCCATCTTGATGAGTAGGAACAGGGGGGATTAGATTTGAGAAGAGCGAATGGAAGACAAGGACACAGAACTTAGGCATGGTGATTTTTCCAAGGTACAAGCAAAAGGAGAAGAAAATATTTGCAGCCAATGGATCAGGATCATTGAGAAAGAAATTGGCACAGAGGAACATAGGCCTGGGTGAGAGTGATGCTCTTCGAGTTACCATGGATGGAGTTTGGTAGGGGAGCTGATGTACTGCCAAGATCCCACCCACTGCTCTTACCCTGCGGGGAAGATAGAGGTTTCTTCCTTAGCAGAGCTAAATTTACTCTAATCTTTCTCTTTCCCCTCTGAGTCAGTAAGTATTTGCTCTGTAAAAATACGAGGATTTTGGAATCAACACTGAAAACACAGATGCATGGATCAAACATGCTACTAATTATTATTTTAATCCAATCACCCTTTTTAAAAAATTGAACCTGCTTTTGGCAATATTGACTCTTCAGATAAGAAAGCTTGTCTTGAATTTAATCTCTCCTTGTGCTGGTGACAAAAGAAATGAGGGACAGATGTGAAGAGGTGCGGCTGGTCCACGGAGGCACAGGCTGTGAGGAGAGACCTATCTCCATTGTCTTGTAAGAGACCTGGGCTGGCAGCTGTCACACCTGGCTGCTGACGCTGAAACCTGTGACTTGCACTAAGCATGCTCAGTCTCTGACCAGGGTGGGACCCTCAAAGAGTGGTGTCTGGAATGAGTTTTCCATTACAGTTCCGGAAGATGAATTTCCAGGTGTGAGTTCTGTACACTGCTCTCCTTTCAATTCAGTGCTGTGAACTAATGATGTTATTAACTTAATTTTGTTATTTTGATGATTTAATATTATAAGTAAAATTTAGATTTAATGACTCGCCTTTTCTGGTTAGAACATTTGGAATTCCTACCTTAAGCAGGGTAGGAATGAGAAAACCACTCACAGAGGGTTGTGTGACCTGTTTAGAGTCACTTACCAAAGGCATTAAAGAGCCAGTGTCTGAATGCAGATGGATTTCAGGTAGACTGCTTCCAGTCTCACTGTGCTTCTCCTAACCCTGTGGCTTGTGTGAATACAGTACAGTTGGGGCTTCTGGTTAGAACATACTTTTCTCATTTCTTTATCTGGACTAAAATTTTCCTTTAAATCTTAGCTGACCAATTCATGAAAATCTGCAGAGTTCTTCCCAAGCCTATTATTGTCAATTGTCTGGATTCTCTTTTTTTTTGATAGAAAGAATATATAAAGTTCTGTGTCACCTGGGTGGAGCAATCAGATCCAAGATGGTACCAGATAGTTGATAAGAAGATTCCTCTGTGGAAGTTCTCCTTACCTATCTATACTAGCATCAATCAAGCTCAGATTGGGTAGTCTATGTGTATACTTATTTTGAAAAAATATTTTAACACGTCTAATATATTTATTTAACATATATTTTTTATTATATCTATTTGATATATTAATTATTTTGAAAGGCTGATATTGCTGAGATTTGGCCTATCTTTCTTGATTCCTGCTGTTTTCTCAGCACCTGAACAGCACCTGGTGTATTGGTCCACTTTCCTGTGCTGCGACACGATACCTTATACTCACAGTTTAAGAGAGGTTCAACCTGGCTTAGGTTTAAAGGATTCAGTCCATGGTCAGCTGCTCCAAGGCAATAGCGTGTAGTGGAGTGAAGCTGATGCAGGGGAGCAGTGCTGAGTGGAAGGTCACGCACCATGACCACTCAGGTACACCAGGAAGTGAGCTGTCAACCCCCTGGGTGTCTCCCAAGCCAGCTGAGCGGACACAGTCAAGCTCATCAATCACTCTCAGCTTCTATTTGTTGAGTAAAAGTGGACAAGAGTTTTCTTGGAGTCTTACTGGGTGCTTGGCTCCAACTGCACCTCCAGCTCCACTCTGGAGGTCTGAAGTGAGCCTTGGGATCCACTGGCTTCTGTTTCCAGACTCCTCTGAATGCTATTTTGAGCCAAGCTGGACAGATTCAGTGGGGGAGGCAGCAGTACAGTCTTTTCTTCATCCTCTCACCCTCTGTGCCTTATGGGATAGCGGTGATGGTTATAAGGATGTAGCACTAAAGTGTCCTCTCCGTACACGAAGGGGCTATATCTTCATTCATCTTCAAGCTACTGGATTTCCCTAAACTGTGAGCATTCAAGGTTAGATGACTTTAATTAACATACTAAAACCTGCTTCAGAAAGGTTATTTCTAGAGTCATGTCATTTAACTCAATCCCTGATTCACAAGGCTTTAGGCAAATAAGTCCCAATCTCCAGGCATTTCATCTCTAAAGAGAAAAATGCCTTTCAAGGGGTCTGGGGAGCATGGCTGCACACAGACACACGCAGAGCACACAGATCCTCTTAATATTTCCCTCGCTTCTATCTCAGACCCCACTAATCAGAGGTTGGGGTCCTTGATGCCATTTTCTTCAAAGATATTAGAAAGAGCAAATGTTTGGGGGCCTAATTAGATGGTAATTCCCTTTGCTTCTGCATCATCTCACTGTATGCCAGTTTACTGTTTATTATTTACTATCTATATTCTTGTCCCCATGAATCCTTGCTGACTATGAGCTGCCACATCCTCTAGGACATGCTCTGATATACACAGTGCTTTGCTGGCAATGTAAGTAAGGGCCACACGTGTGGCCACAGAGAGAGGTAGAGTTGGGGTGATGGCAGAACATCGTGGTTCATGTCTTGGGTGTCTTTTGAGTACAGAAAACTGCAAGATGTGGCACAGAAGGCTGAAAGGAACCCAGCAACAGGATGGGAGGCGGTGCGAGGTGCACTTGGGATTGCATATTTTTATATTGTTTGCATTTTTAAAGCCAACAAAATGATTTTTTAAATGCAATGAGATACTCTGGAGACCGCCACATCTGATGTGCCACCTGGGCTGTGCACACTGGTCCTGTCCAGGCAAGCGGCTGCCAACAGGAGCAGAAGGCAACCTACTGCTACAATTTTCAGCTGTCTTATGGTAGCCACGTTGAAGCAACAGGAGCAAACCAAACAGTGGGGTGAACATTAAGTTTCCATTTTATCTAGCAGAATAGGTCCCAAAGATTATTGCAGTATGCAATGGATACAAAAATTATTAATGGGATTTTTATATTCTTTTCCCCTAAGTCTTAGGAACTACACATGTATTTTATGCTCAAAATATAGCTCAGTTTGGTCCCACCACATGTCATTATTCCTTATGCAATACACGATAGCCACTATGTATATTGAATTGGGTCTGACAAATAACATGGGGATGCACACAGGTATATGCTGACACTGCTCCTGTTTATATTAGCACCTCTGTATTTGCTCTCTTAGGCTTGGGACTTGTCCCTCGTGGACACTGAGGGACACCTCCATCTGAGTTACATGAGTTTAATTCATCTTCATTTCCACTCTGTTCTCCTCATGCAGGTAAAGCTATGCTTTGGAATGATCAATCAAGCAGCTGCTGCGGGTATCAGAGTCCAAAGAGCATTAAACATTCCAGAAACAACTTAGGAATATGGTGCTGATGGCACATATCCTCTTTCCATCTAAATGGAGAGCGATGAGCTTTTGACCTGTTGTGGGATTTTTTTCCTCTTTGTGAGTTTCATATCACAGGTTTTTATAGGGTAGCCTTAGAGGGAACAACCGAATGACAATCACTTGGGTTGGTAGGTGGGATCCACTGAGGTCAAAACCCTGCCTCAGATGGGCTAGCACTATTTACTAGGAATGCATAGTGTGCTTCACTACCTAGAAAGTGAACCACGTTCTATCTCTTCTAAGAAGCTGGATGAATCTGAAAAGCATTCAATTATGTACCAAGAGTCATGATAGAAAATGGTGAGAACTTTTGCTTCTCGGGGGACCTGGAAGAATTCCCAGGTGCTGCTGTGCCCTGGTTTCCTCTCTCCTGCATGGCTGCATAGCCCGTGTTCCCATCTTGAAGGTCAGGCATTTGTTCCATATTCACTGACCCTATCATCTTGTCAGCCAATGACTGCATGTGTTGTTTCCCGCTGCTGCCTAGCTTTCACACACTGCACTTCTCAGTGGCTCTGCGAGTAGAACCAACATATTCTGTGGTCTGGAAGTGAGACTCAGGGCCTTAAGCTGTTAAGTAAATATTCCCAACCCAGAGGCGAACAGGACTCTGCCTCTGATGCACTGGTTATTGGATTTACCACTGCTGCCATTTACAACCATGCCCTCTAACAAGTGAGGCGTGACTGTGGAAAAAGACACTGATTTCTAGGAACAGCATGCATCTTTTCTAGCAACAAGGAGGCAAGAAAATCTCATTTTCTCCCAAGAGATCGCATCGAGTTATGCCGCTCCTAAGACTATATCTACATCGCTGCCGATGGCGGGGTTCTCTGTGTCTGGCACTGCACATCAGTTTGCAGTTTGATCCCTGCCATTTCTGCAGGAAGGACATGATTCTCACCACTGAGGAAGAAACTGAGGCTGGGGAGGGTGAAAAGCTGGACAACCTGGGGAGAGTGCAGACTGGGTTAGACAACTGATGGGACAGTCAGTCTTTTCTCTGAGCAGTAGGCACTTGAAATGTGCATTGGAGCATGGGGAGGATGTGTGTGTCTGGAGATGTCTAGATAGGGAAGACTCAGGAAGGGGAAAGTGCAGGGCCCGCGGTGGGAAGGGCTGTCATGCTCCTGGAACCCCGCAAAGTGGGAAACCCAGGGTGACAGTACAGGGAGTCTGCGATGGCCTGCTCCAGTCCAATTGAGTGACCAACCTGGCCAGGGCTTCACACAGGTCATCTCTTTTACTTCCATTGGTGCCTGGGCGGTGGAGGGAGGGTGGGCGTGTCTGCCCGGCCAGCTCTTCTTCCTACTACAACCATGTTAGAAGGAAGCGTGTTTTAAGGACTAACGTCTGCTCTTGTGCTCCGCTCACTGCATGGATTCTCCACCCTTGTCCTGTGTCTGTGCTTGGCCCTCACCCACCCCAGCCTGCTAACCCTGCTCCCTGTCTTTGTCAACCCTTGGCTAACAGGAACACAGTCTGAAAACAAACAGCCTCGTAAAGCCCAGTGAAGGGGGTGGCTAGCTGACAACACTGGCTGGAATTTCACCTGAGGGGGAGAAGACACATAGGGCGATGACTGATGTTTCAGAAACACCTGCCTGTTTCGTGTACCTGACATCCCAGCTCATGGCTTCAGAGCCGATTTACGTCCTGAAGAGGAGCAAAGTGCCTGTGGTATGAAGCTGGCTGAGTATGTGCTGTGGCGGGGAGTCTCTTTTAGCCTGAAACCCTAAAATTGACAGTCTGAGTGTGCCGCGTGGGAAGTAAATGGTACCTTCCATCTACCATGACAAGAGCATGGAGTGGCCTGAGTGACTATAGGGGGCGTGCTCACAGGTGCACAAAAACCCACTAATGGCAAGACTCTTCTGTTTCCTGCAAGTGGAAGACAATGACGATGACAACATCATCATCAACAACAACAACAAACAACAAATCATCCGATCCACTTTCTCACCCCTCCTGCCCATTCCCATCTTTCTAGTCCATACAAAGCATCTGGGATTTCGACTCAGTGGTGTGATTTTGTGGCACTGTCCTGTTACACAATTCCCTCACCTCTTTTATCATCAATGAACTTAATGTGTCCAAGGCAATGCCTGCTTTTATTTCAGCGCTTCTGGTTGCTTACACATTCTCTCTTTCTCTCTCTCTCCTCTCCCATCTTCATCTCTGACATGTACATATCCGACTGTGGTAAGCCCCCTACCCCTTGAAGTCCTCTGTGATCCATCCCATCCTGCCTGACTCCACAACTGCTCTCTTATTTTACTCAGCTCCCCTCCTCTGACTCCCAGCCACAGCCTCACTTAAGCCCTTAATTCCTGAAATCTCAAATACACAGGCTGTAAAAATGCACTTTGATTTTGTGGCCCATTGTGAAAAGAAAAAAAACTTCTACAAATGAAATAATCATCCACCATCGTTCGCAGGAGGCATCCTGAGGAGATGTGAAAAAGTGGAAAGAAAATGTGCATCTTAAAAATTGACCACACACAGCATCTCTATGAACCCCCACGTCGTGGGCTCCTGGGTGGTCACGCCACCCTCGGATAGCGGCACAGTGCACCCTTTGCCACCAGGCCGGGGGCTATGACTCCTTTTCCTCAGGCTCCTCCACTCTCTGAGCCCCAGGAGCTTGCTGATGCTGCTGTCCAGGTGCCCTCTGGATATCTGAACCTTCTCACATGGGCCTCTGTAGCCTCCCCCAAGAGCTACGAGGCTGTATATTGTTTGCCTCCGTCTACTGCCAGATACTCGGCTGTAGCCACTGGAGGGCAGTGTGGAGCCATGCCGGACCTCGAAAGGCTGCTGTTGGGGGAGAGGGGGGAGCAGAGGTCAAAGCCTCGGAGGGACAGGGGCTCTGGG
The DNA here is from genome assembly GCA_004026965.1 of Petromus typicus. NCBI lineage: Eukaryota > Metazoa > Chordata > Mammalia > Rodentia > Petromuridae > Petromus > Petromus typicus. The sequence goes on along the minus strand of PVIR01003780.1, from coordinate 54,083 downwards.
TCTGGAGTCTAGGTCGCCCCAAGGGCGCAGGACCACTGTGCGGGTCGCGCCTCCTCCGAGGGCCCTCGTGCTCCGTGCTCTTTGCCAGTCCGCCCACTAGATACCTCCTCGGGGCCGCCGCAGCGCGTGTCTTCAAGAGCCACACACTCTTTCCAGCTTTGCTCTCTAGGCAGAAAGGGACGGACGCTGCACACAGGGACGGCATTGCCTCTCACACGCTCGCTCTCGTTTCTAATAAACGCGGGCGCACTGGGAAGGGTCTGCGATATAATTGCTTCACTTTGAAGAACAACAGGTAGCAGCATCAATATTTGATTTTGAAAAGGTTGTGTGAATGGTGCTAAATATTGAAGATGAAGGCGAAGTCTGCCATCGTCGTTTCATCTCAGCGGTTGAAGGCTTTTAAATGAGAAGCGGTCCTAATGAGCAGAGTGAGACGTGCGCCCATCAGACGCTGTCTGGTTGCCGCAAAGCAAAACCATGTTGGGGATGGGGCGGGAGGGGGTTGGGAAGCAGCATTCGTACTGGGGAAGTTTTCTGTTCCTTATCTCGGTGACGGTGACGAGAGAAACTCAAAGCAGCTCTGTCAGGGCCCCCTTCTTCCCTCCGCTCGCGGGCTGTTTAGTTCGCTAGGTGAGGGGTGTGGGACAAGAGCTGAGGCACTTTAGGAATTAACTATCCAACTTCCTCCTGGCTAATGAGCCCAATATGTCAAATTCTGGCGATCAAAATGATGCAATTCAATAAAGCACAGTTCATTTTGTAAGGAAATATACTTTGAACAGGGAGAATTGGAGGGTCACAGTCCTCCTGAGATAATTATGGGCCAGAGGAATTATGTGGAGCAGTACTTATTGTCTGGAGATACCCCGTGGGGATTGTGTGGCAGATACTGTCTTTCAGGGACAATAAATTCCATCATTATATTTCCATTACTGCATTAATGCAGCAATCTCCGATTTACTTGTAACCAAGGAGGCTGGTTATTCCTGAAACTTGGCATTTAATGCTAATGAGAGTCTGCAAGGCAGGCAGCTCTGGGTCTGGGGTTGTGTGTATGTGTGTGTGTGTGTATTGAGCCTGAGCAGAGTGATCTAGCAAGAAATTAGCAACGTGGAAGGATTCTGGAGTGTGGAGTGTGGTTCTGTGGGCTGAAAAGGCTCGGGCAGAAAGACACATGCATGTGTGAGAGAGGAGTAGTAAGCGTTTGATAGCGGAAGAGCTACAAGTGAATGGGTTGAACGAAGAAGCTGAGGTTAGTAGTTGTGAAGTCCAGACTGTGAATTCCAGCCTACCAGGGCAGGGAGTCCTTCCAGTGAGACACACAGACCACAAAACATAGGTGCTGTGGGCAAGAGAAGGGCTCAGAACCCGCACTCAGAAGCAAGAGAGGTGCTGGAGGCTCATGCTGATTCAGGTGGTGTAGGAGGAAGTAGTGACTCGGCGATGGGGTGAATGGTCACCCAGTCCAGTGGTGTCCTTCAGGACAGGTCCTTGAGGAGCAAGGACTCCTGGTCAGTTCTCCTGGAATCACCAGATCCTGTCATTTTCAGCCAAAGTGATAAGATACTTAGCTCATTACAAAGGTGGAAGTGCATAGAAAGAATTTCAGAAGTTCCCACGTGGCTGCTGAGGAATCTCCACCATGCTACCTGACCGAGCTGGGAACTTCAGATATGGAAGAACCAGGTGGCAAAGACCAAGGCTGATCCCACTGGCATTTTTAACTCAGCACCGGTGGACTGCCCTAGCAATGGGGCAGGAAAGAGGCCAGCCGCTGGGGTCAAGTTCAGGTGCTGGTTCCTCGGTTCTCATCTGTGTGGTTTTGAGAGGTTGCTGAAGCTCTCTGAGCTGTAGTTTCCTTCAATGACATTTAATTTTCTGGGCAGGGAAGCGGTAGATAAGTGAACCTGTCAGTTTGCTTATTTTTAAAAATATATTTCTCCAATACCAGAGATAAGAAAAGTTAGTTGTAAACAGAATCAGGATTCTTCCCTTTGAAGCAGTTTTTATCTATAATAGAATAATATATAGGAAAGTCAGTTAATGTGAGTAACTTGGGCATAAATGTGGAAAGAGGCATTTCCCTATAAGTCAGAGGGTTTACTATGATAATACATTAATGACGAAATGTTTCCTTCAGGTGAGAAATAATTTGTGTCAGGTTCAACCCCTTGTTGATGGACAAAGACCATACATGTCATCTTGTCTTTTCTTGAAATGAGATTCTTGGTTGTCTAGAAGTCATAGGAGGTGTTTGGCAGGGAATATTTAAATTGGAAAAAAATCCTTTGTCTTTTCATTAAATTTAAGTATTGTGCACTGAATGTTTGCTAACTGCAAGTTCAGGACTGGGGATGAATTCAGTGGTACTGCACCTACCTTGCAAGCTCAAGGGCCCAAGGTCAATCCCTGGTACCACAAAGACAAAAAACAACCCCCCCAATGCCTAGCTAATGGCAAGTTCATTCCATGTGTGATATCGTTTAATCTTTATAATCACAGCACGAAGAGAGTTTGACTATGCCTGTGGTTGGAGATGAGGAGACTGAGGCTCAGGGAGGTGAACCCCTTAATCACAGACACTCTAGAGTAGAAGAGGGGTGCTCCACACTTAGCCTGTGGGGGGAGTCTAGATCTGACAATCTTTTGGTACTTCATGTCTCATCCTCAGTGAACCCTGGTTCAATCCAGAATTTATAAAATAAATTTTATAGTTTGAATAATCTTAGGTTTATAAGAATATTGTAAAGATAGTATAGAGAGCCCTGGGATATGTCTCACCTGGCTTCCTTGAAGGTTAGCATCTATATAACCATTTCACTTGTTACAACTATTACACTAATATTACATCATTAAACTAAACTGTAGACCTCATTTCAGTTTCTCTAGTTTTTAAAAAAATCTATATCTTTTCCTGGTTTCAAGATTCCAGCAGAGACACTATGTTACCTTTAATGATCCTGTTTTAACCTGATTATTTGCTGCAGCTTTAGTTGTGACAATATTTGAAGTATAGGGGTAAAGTTAAAGACCACTTTTTTGGGGGATAGCCTGGACCCACATGAAGATGTGCTAGTTTTTGTTTATTATTTGCTCCTGTTTTTTGATTTTGCTTTTGGTATAAACAGTTCTTAAAACTCATTGCACATGACATTTTCATTTCAGCTCAGAATCTTGCCTTGCATGTACGGTGGCTGTGAAGGTTTGAGATTGAGATTCTATTTTCAAAAGCAATGCTCCATCATTGTCTCCTTTCAAGGACAGGAAATTTCAAATCAACTTTGGGCTTTAGCATTCACGGCACCTAAGCATTCCTGAAGTTTCCATGATTGTCAATAAATAAGACCTTTCATCATCTTTAAGACGTCAAATCTTCTGATAAATTGAATTTCATAAAATATTGCTCTATTGATCTCAGTGCTTAACTTTCAATAAGGCAAGCCAGCCAGAACTGCTGGCAGGTACTTCTGTACAAGAAGGACATTGTCTGCGCACACAGGGGGGATGCTCAGGTGGCTGGGTCCCTGACTCCGGATCTCATTTCACAGCACTAACTCAAATCCACATCAGCCGTACTGACCTTCCCCTCATTGCCTCAGTCTTAATTTTTCAGTGAAATTTCCTTTCCACTTATTAAACGATGTACAGGGACCTCCATGAGCCTACACCACAAGTTACTTAATCTCAATTTGGCACACAGTGGGTATGTGATTTGTGCTAACAGGGACTATGCTGAGACCAATCTAGGAAAGCCGGTAAGGGGAAAGAGTACAGGGGAGGAGAAAGTCAAACTCGTCTCAGAACTCCATGTGAAGAGTCCACCACTTTTCCAGAAAGCAAAAGTCTAGTGAGAAACGCTGGAAAGAATGAAAAGACAAAAGGCAAAAGACGAAGCAAAGCATTTCTTTCCCAGGGCTGATCTTTAAATAGTGTGCTGTGATGTGCAGGCTCTTTTTCAAGAATTTTATAAACAAATAACATTTTCATACTTGTATCATGACAACATCGCTTGAATGCCATCTGTTCCTGCCATGTGTTAGGGCAATTCAATGAGAAAATAGCGTAGCAATGACTAATATTTAGCCTGTACATGTTATTATTTTTTTAAAAAAATGGGTGGAAAGCTTCTAGGGAGATAAAAGCCCTGGATCTGTGGCAACCTCGGGGGAGGGGGGGCATGGTTTTGCCACCTCTGGGCACAAGAAGTCCCTCAGCCATTTCTGAAGCAGCATAACATTCCAGGCAGTATGATGAGACGCAGTGTGGAGAGAACTAGTGTGCAGACTGGGCCCTGGGCAGTTTATCCATAATTACCCTCCAGGTGTCAAGTGCTGTGACAGAGATTTGCGAAGGGAGCGTGTCTGTGATGGTCCACTGTGTGTATATATTTGGGGATCCAGAGCACTAACAGTCTCGAGAGGGGTTCCAGGAAGGAGATAAAACCTGATCTCAGCCAGGGAGCAGCACGGTGAGAATGGACATGTCGAAGAAGCGTGAACATAGGCTCCCTTGTGTTCTGTGAGATGGACATGGCGGGTCCCGCTATCCTGTAACGTGTGGGGCAGAGAGAGAATGTCCAACCTGTCTAATGCGTCAGACGCTAGTTGCTGGCTGGTCACCGTGCACCCTGAAATGGCTGATCACTGAGAGTGCATCGCTCAGTCCACAAACAGAGACCCTGGAGAGAAGAGCGTGGCCCAGGGCGGGAGGGCAGTGATCGAACAGCCTAAAGAGTGGTGTGTGTGATGTGAGGGCCCCTCTGTGCTGGAGGAGTGAGTGGGTCCATGTTCATCTGAGGTCGTGAAGCTGTTACTCTGTGTCTGTTTTAATGCCATGTATTGGCAGGTCTGACACAGGAAGGCTTGACAAGGGCTCTTGGAGGCTTCTTCCCAAAATCAAGAGGACGCCATTGTTCTGCTATGGGAATGACTTTTCAAAAGAGTTGCTATCACTTTTGAGTTTCGTTTTCTCTTAGAGCTATTAGGGAACATCTCTTTGTTTTTAATACATAAGAAAGCATAGTAGCTCTACATTGTACAGGGCATCCTTCCCAAAATATAAAGCTCTCAAAGCGTTATTTCCATGTAAAGTTCTCAGTCTTAGTTATTTGGGTTGAACAGCAAGTTAGCAAGTACTCTGAGTACGCAATACTCTGAGTTCCTCTCCACACACCATAGGAAAAAAAGAAGTGTCAAACAAACAAACAAACAGGAAGACACATAACACCCTCCCAGAGCTTCAAAGATCACAGAATAAGACAACATTACTACTAATATTTGCTAGGTTGTATTAAGTGTCCCTTGGATACCAGATCTGGCCCTGAGTTCAGTACCTCTTTGGATCATCACAGTGATCTATGAGCTCTTAGAAAGAGCATATTTTTCTTACAGATGTGAAAATGGGCTGGGAGAAGTCTACTGACCTGTGCATGACCACCAAGCTCGGGTGAAATGGGACACTAACTGAGACCTGTTTATGGCACAGTTGTCTCTCTGTTCTATCACCACCCTGAGATCTGGAGAGGAGGTTTTCCTTTGCCGCACCTGCAGGGCTCACCTTCTGGACAAAGTGTGGAGACTCTGACCTCCCAGGAAGCTTGATATATTGCCATATTTTGGAAGTCCTTGGAGTTCTTTCTTTCTTTGTTTTCTTGGAGGGAGGGAGAAGGTTACAGGCAACTGCCTCCTTGCCTCTTTTTTATAAACTGGATCCACTGTCATATAATTTAATTCTCAAAGCTATCATGTGAAGAAAGTGATGGTATCCCCATTTTACATGGAGGAAATTGAGACTCAAGTTTAAGGAACTAAAGTCACAATAACATGGAATTTTAACACATATGTTTCTTCTAGATCTGTAAGTTCTCTGCCTCCCCAGGAGTGAGAGTACTTTAGCAGTCTCGGGCGGAGCTGAGACTCTCTCCTCTCTGAACTCCGAGAACTCTGAGACCTTGTGATTTCCACACACATTTGCCCTTACAACAGCAGCACACTGTGGATGATGTTCAAGTTTGCCCTATTTCCTAGGACCTGATAGACACCGTGTGCCTCATTAGATCCGGTAGAAATAAACGGCGGCACTGAGCACCCCTTGCCTAAGCCGTACTTAGGCTAGACCTGCCTCCTTCGCATTAGACTCTTGTGGCTTCTCCTTGGGAGACATAAATGGTTTTGTCCTTAGATGCCATTCCCCCTAACCAATCACCACATAGCACAACCCCCTTATCTCCTTCTCTGCCTGCTAGCAGCTCTGCCTCGTGTCTATGTAAGATGTATCCCATGCTCAATAAAACAGAAGTGTCCGCAAAACCTCCCTGCAGTCTGGTATGTGTGATCTGTGTGTTCGCCCTCCTGGTCTGGACCTGTCGTTCTTCAAAGATACCACACAGCACATATTATATTATCTACATGTCTAAGCAAACTGTTACCATGCCTCAAAGTTTCTGGAACACTGGGTCACTACTTTAATCACCTTTATATTTCCTACCTGCCAACCAACCTAATGCCTTGTACCTCGTATCTATTAAATGGTCTGTTGCTAGGAAAGATTCTGCCCAAGCTGAGGGGCAGGGCAAGGACTCTTATCAACAAAAGCTGCTCAGATTATTTTCCTGTTAATCCATGAAGCAGACTTTCAGAGAAGGAACAAGATATTCTAGATTCCTAGATGGTGGAATGACTCGGAGAGAGCTCAGTTGGTCTTTACCATTGCTTATGTTCAATTGTTCAATTGTTGCTCCTCGTACTCCGAGGTCATGGGACAACTCTACTCACTCCTCCTTGCTGAAATGAAGGTGATAGTGCCCTCCTTGGGGTCCCATGTCACATGCTGCAGTACAGCACTGGACACAGTGCAGCCTCAGTGTGTGGGAGCTGCCATGGAAAGCTGGTGTGTCCCCCTAGTTCTGTTGGTTTCCCACCTTTGGTTTCTGCCATCTTGGACATTTTCCTCCTTCCTCATTTCATAACTCTCCCAGACGCAGTTGCTATTTGCAACATAAAGCAAATCAAAGTCCTCTCCCTTGCTGGTAGCCTGCCCTGTGACTTGAGCAGTTTCTGCCTGAGCATATTTATCAGCTGCTCTCCAGAAACACTCACCTGTCTTCTCGTAAGTGACACAGTGCAGTCCCCCTTGCATTCGAAGCACAGACCCTCCTCCCCACCCTTGGAGAAGGGCTCTGCTTGTTCTTTTTGATTCTTAGTGAGTTGATGTAGCACAGGGGACACTAATGTCCTCTGGCTGTCAGACCATCTGCAAAGTCATGAATAATCATGTTGCCATGCCCGTGTGACTTAAAATACAAAAGACGCAATGGCTGCATGGTGTAAAGTACTTTTTCAAAAGAGTTCAAGCAATGGAGCTGTCAGGCTGTCAGAACGGAAGCTCTACGCTACAGCGTTCGCTGCTCCTCAGGAGTTTTCAAAGGGCTTTGGCTCACTTTTAATTGGAGTCCTATCCCTTGCCCTATCCCACCAGCCTGCAGACCAGTCGGCCTGGCCACTGCTTCCTATGAGTGGGGTGGCAACAGTACCCTGGACTGGTGGAGATGTGGAGAGAAACCCAGCTTTTCAAGGCCACCTTCTAGGCTCAAGTCCATTGGGCCAGTGCCCAGTTTTCTCAGATGTGAATAATTTTTATTTTTAAAAGAAGGATGAGGAAAATGGAGCAGGATGCCAGCCAGCTAACGGACACAAGAAAGCTCTTAATACATAGTTTGTCTTTCCACGTGCTGGGTGTGGTAGGAAATTCTGGGAGACTGAGGCAGGGGAATTGCAAGTTGGAGCGCAGCCTGAGCGATTTGCTAACCTAGTAAGACCCTCTCAATGAATCAGTCAGTCCATCAATAATGAAAAAAGGCTGGAGGCGTAGCTCAGGGCAATGGGTCTGAATTCAGTTGCTGGTCCCACAAAAACAAAAACAAAACAAATCTCTGTACCTTTCTTAGCACTTTTCTGAGCATGTACATATACTCCAGCTCATGTGACACAATACTGTTGTCCCATCGTCTGATGACAAGGAAGCGTGTTCCCTCCAGATGATGACGACGATGTTGACCACAATGATTGGTGGTGGTGGTGGTGGTGTGTGTGTTTGTGTGTGTGTGGAGGGAAGATTTTGTCCTACACCTCCTGACTCATGAGCAGAGACTTTCCAGGGAAAGGTTTCTGTCACCTTCTCATTCTTCTTCAAGAAAGGGGGTCTCACTTTCTTGGCTGACATTTTTGGGAGAAAGAATGGGGTCTACGAATCCTGCACCCTGCTCAGAGCAACCTGCTCACAGGGGGACACACTTTAGGGTCTTCCTCTGGCCATGCGGGGACTGATAGTGAAGGTGTCTCCTCTCTCAGGTCAGGCCTAGGGTTTAAGGGGGTAAATCTGGGAAGAAGGGGTGGGCACTATTTTCAAGTAACTCAATAGCCACATCCTTCAACACAGTGTTCACCATTAACAAAGCTGATATTTTGGTTTTCAAACAATTCTTGGTTCTAGCTCTTACATAATGTAAACCATGCATGGTGTAAAGGGGTGGGTAAGGGAAGCTATTTATTAGCACTCTGAATCACAAAGACGAAGGATGAAATCCAAGATTACAAAGTAAACAGCAAGGCCGCTCTTTTACTTTTTTCACACATATTTATTAAGTATCTACTACATGTCAGGACATAGGCTTTAAAGAAAGGGTCTTTGTCAAGCATCCATTTTAATGGTGGAGAGAGACCCTCAACAAGGAAACACACAATTGCATGATAATTTGTAAAATGGTAGGAAGGTCTCTAGCAATTAACACAACCTTGTCTAAACTGAAGGCTGCAAGGCTTAAACTGAGCTCTGAAGGATAAGTAGGAAGGGGCTGGAAAGACAGGGGTACAGAGATCCCAGCACAGGGACCATAGGAACCTGAAAAAAGTAGGGGGACACGGGACACATGCTACGATGGAGCTGGTGAAGCAGATCAATGGTGCAGAGTCACCTGCATTAGAGTGGGAGTGTCACAGCTTCCTAAAAGATCGGCAGGAAGGCACTGAGCTTGAAGCAACAGTGGGATAGGTTGATATTGGTTTTCACAGGTGTTGTGCAAGAGTGGGTCAGACTGGAGGAGGAGCAGAGCGGGAAGGACATGTCCACCATCCACAGGTGGCATTAGTGACAGCGACTTAATGGCAGAGGAGACGATTTAGTTGCCTGAAGTGGAGTTGCCCAAAAGCGTCCTTGCGTTCCCAGCACAAGGCTCGCCAGTGGGGAAGGGGATGTCAGACAGGGCCAAGGAGAAGGTCAGCAAAGGACAACTGATCAGGGCACAGTGGAAAAGAAGACCATCGTCTCGGTGAACACACGGTTAAAGCAGAAATGACCAGCAGAGGTATGATCTGCCCAATTACTGCAATTAAAAATTTCATAGGATCCACACTAATAACAGCAAAAGAAAATAGGTGAAATTAGGCAAAGAAGATACACTATTTAGTTCACCATGTCTCAAAGATTATTACTGTAAATCAGACTCAAAATAAAAATTATTAATTAGGCATCTGACACATGACTTTTATACTAGGTCTTCAAAACTCAGTGTGTATTTTATACTGACAGCACATCTCAATTTGAACACCAAATATCCTTAGAAATACTTGATCCATGTTTAGATTACATAAAATTTATAGCTTGAAAAGTAAATTTACACATTTAAGACGTAGAAATAAACTTCAAGTTTTAATAGTTGAACTATCAGCCTTTAATCTTGAATTGGTTAAAATGACATTAAATGAAAAATTTAGTCATTCATTAGCACCAACTCCATTTATATGCTCTGTATCCTTATGTGAGATCAGGAAAACTTTCAGAATACCATAGAGTTTGGTTAATTTTCAGTATAGTTTAGAGTTCTGGTTAATAAAAATAATATATACTGGAAATGATTGGATGCAGGTAAAGTCAACATAAAGATTATAGAATAGCTTCCAAGCTGAGCACAAAATACAAGCAGTCAACTGCAGATATTATCATTTGTAGAGGACAAATGTAGAGTATTGGGGTCTCAAGCATTGTTGGATACAGCTGGCTCATGGAACTCCTCTTGGCATAAGGAGAAAAGATCTTTGGAGAACAAATCCATTTCTTTGCAAATGGCGGAGGAGAAAGCTATCTCAGAAGAAAATGTGACCTTTGGCTAGGCATCATTCTAAATAGTACCAGTGGCTTTCAGATTTATGCTTCCATCTCCTGCGTGTTGAATCACTGTGAGCCAGTCTTGTTGGGAGCCATCAGTTCTGTGTGCACGGCCTCCTGGGACAGGCTCAGTATCAGGCACCAGGAGTCTCTTCCGGCTTCAGCTGATGGGGGAGGACCGGGCAGAGCTCACAGCTCTTTGACCGCGAATTCGGTGGAGGTCAGCTTGGCCGGCGGGCTCTGCTTAGAGGCTGCTCAAAGGTGTGAGTTATAGCACAGTCCCCTGCGACAGATTTGTAAGGACAAGGCCTCTGGGTAACTGATCCTGATGATGAGATCTTATAGGATTTCACACTTTGTTAGGAGAGTTTGTTACGCTGATTTAGAGGGAATGGCAGAAAGCATACCTTGACCACATGGTAAAAGCTCCAGTAGCTGTGAAATCACATCAAATACCTTTGGAGAGAATAGTCCAGTACTTAGTCACTTGTTCAAATCAAAGTTGTAAATCCTCTCCATTTCCCCATCTGCTGCAGGAGGCCAGGGGACCCAGAGGGGAGCAGGACGCTATTCCTACAAACAGGAAGTTGGTGCAGACTATGCTAGAGAGGATAATAAGGGGGGTCACATGCAGGAGGAAGCCTTTAGCTCTGGCTGCACAGGGAGGGGAGATGGGCAGTTTTCCTGGAAAAATCAATGTCTGAGTCAAAACTATTGAGGGGTCAGAAACACGGAAGATTCACGCCTGGGTCGATGCATTGTGGAACCCAAGACCTCACTTCCTGGCAGCTCTGGTCTGGATCAGCAGCAGAAAATGGGGTGTGTTTATGCTCAGCCAGGTCAGCGAGGGTGATAGAGGTGCAGGTGTGTAGGGGCTGGGAGAGCCAGGGCACTCTTTTCCCTTTCCCAAAGTATAAGAAGGAAAAGCAGACTGCAGTGCCTTAGGTGAGAGCGTGGTGGAGGGCTCGGCACCCAGGGGCTCCCTGCCTGCTCGGCCACCCGTCCTGCCCTGAGTCTCTCCAAAGAAGACTGACCATGCACAACTCATTGGGCTGCGGATAACAGTGAATGCAATGCATTTTCCCCCTCCTTTTTGTTGTTAAATTGAATCATTTTCCCCCCAGAATGATTCATTATGAATTCTGCATCCATGGGATGCATTAATATTGATTAAGAAACAGGTGCTCTCAGATTCAATTAGCGAAACCGCAATTATTCACAGAGGGCCATGGCGGAAAAGTGGGGGAAGAGATGCAGGTGTGCAAATGAGCCGAGCCTGAAGGTGCGGCCGTGGAAGCTCCATGGTTATTTTCCATCCTGCAACCGCTTTCTCGGAATCACCTTTTGTTTGGGGGATAAATGGAGTTGTGATGTCATCAGTGACGATGAGACTCAGTGGCTCAGGAGCCACTAGAACTTCCTATTTGTGGTCAGGCCCCTGACTTAGCTTCTCTGAACTCCTGGAAACCTGCAGGGATGGATGTGTGTGAAACATAGAGTCCTTGGACCCATTAGGGTGATTCAGACCCAGTAGGTTCAGGCGAGGGACTCGGAAATCTGTACAAGTTACGCCCATCCTGAGGTAAGTTTGGGGAAAGTGCTCCAGGGGAGGGTTGGGGCTGAGCAGGGCTGTGAAATGCCACCTGTGCAGATGGAGGATGGTGGAACATCAGAGTGGCGTTTGCTATACCTTTCTGGTTGCCTTTGTATGTGTGGAGTTTCAGAGGTTGCTTTTCTCCGTGCGGCTTATGACTGATTGGAAGTCTAATCCAGAAAGGTAGAAAAATGGAAGGAGACATCATGACTTGCCAATGAATATTTATTTTGAATAAAACAGAGAGATAAACTCTAATGTAAGTAGCTTTGGGAATGTGATTGTGGGCACCCTGTTTGGACTTTTGGAACTTGGCGAGATTCTTTCTAGCAAAACTTCTCTTGACGACAAGAGGGTAGAGTTGGTAAATGCTAAGATTCAGCCACAGGCATCAAAGTCTTAGAATATCTAGGAAAAGAAGGGATGTGGTAGATAACTTAGTCTAACCCTTCATGGCAGGGATGAAAGAAAGAAGATTCTCAGAGATGAATAATCTTTCCCAAGGCTACTAGAGTGATAAGATGTTGCAAGACACTAACTGCATCTCCTGAATTCTGTCTTCTGAGCACGCTGCTTCTGAGGTCTTCTCCTGTGTGGATGCAACATGCAGCATAGCAGGGAAGGCAGTAAGGGCTTCAGTTTGCTGCTAGAATGCTCAAGGCACCCTTTGTAAGATACAGGGTCAAAAAGAATAAAGCCCTGGTCCTTTAGGTCACGTAGACATGGAAGTTGTCATGTAACAAATGGAAATGCAGAGGTATGGAAACAGTAGTATAACTCCAGAGAGGAAGTGACTAATTCCTTGAAAGTCTAGAAAAGTTTTCCCAGAGTCAAAGGCCATCAGGCCTGGCAGGATGAACAGTGTCTACAAGGGCCAGAATTAACGTTAAGGCAGTTGTAACCAAATCTTTTCTGCAAAGAACAAGGAAGTAAAGGTTTTAGGTATTGTGGGTTGTATGGTTTTAGCTGTTGTAGCAGAAAAGGAGCCACAGATAATAAGTAAGCAAATGGGCATGTCAGTGTGCTAATAAAACTTTATTTACAAAGTTATGTAGCCTGCTGGATTTGATCAGAAGGCTGTAGACTATTGACCCTTGCTCTAAAGTATTACTATAGCTTGGATTTTTCATAGCTGTCGAAAGCCCATGTGGTTAAGGACTGGCCTTAGCCTGAGATGATCCCAAGAGACGGGGGAGCTTTTAAGAGGCAGGGTTTGGTGGCAGGAAGTTAGGTCAATGAGGGCCAGGCCTTCAAAGGAATACTTTCTCCATAGCTTTCCCTCTCTGCTAGTAGGAGGTGAGCCATTTCCTCCTCCACATATTTCCACCGTGGTGTATGCCTTGCCACAGGCGTTGAAGCAACAACCAGCTGAGCATGGACAAAAATCTGCTGAAACATGAACTCAAATAAAGCTCTCCTCTTTATAAGCTGTTGTTCTCAGATACTTTGCCACAGAAATGGGAAGCAGACTACCTCATATACATGTGTGTCACACGTGGTTCAGAATAGCTGGTGAAGTTGGATGAGGAAAAACAGTAAGGAGAAGGTGGTAAAAGATGGATCTTGCCAGCTTGGTGAAGATCATATCAAAACTGGATGTTGATGGTAAACATATGCTTGGTCAAGTTACACTGTGCAATAGGAGTAAAAGCAGTGGCCTGGAAGAACTGCTGTGAATGTGATTGGAGAAACATAGCTTAAGTCCCAGCATTGAATAGGTGCTGTAAAGTGTTGCCTGGTAGCAGGGCCACTTCCTCCACAACAGGATGCAGTTAGAGACAAACATGGCAGCCTCGTGTTTTCATGCGGGATTTCCGGGTAAGAGTCCTTGTTTCTCCACCTGGTTCAACAAGCGGACATTCTATTTGGTCGCAGGCCCCACATGGTTGTCTTCAAGGAGACTCCTTCCTGGAGGCTCTTGCTGCAGTTGGCTCTTCTGATCTGATTTTATTTACTTTAATCCTAATGGAAATCTCATGCATTTCCTCCACTGCCCTGGGAAGGATCTGAAGGCAGACTATCCATTTCTGCAGCCACACAGCCAGTGGACTCGGTGAATGTGTGACGGACGAAGCTGTCTTTGAAACTGCCAATCTATCTGTGTGGTGCCTCTCATTCTTCTTCTCCTCTTTAAACCCTGCTGTTATTCTTGATGTCAATCATGAGACAGAACTTTTAAAAAACATTCTATGTTCCAGGCATTCTCCTTAACAATTATGTACAGCATTTAATATCTCATAGGATGTTAAGTATTAAATAGCAGTAATAGAAATAACAGTGAGATGGGTTTTATTATTACTTCTACTTTATATCTCAGCAAGTCAAAGTCAGAAGTTTTGCTTTATATCTAACAGTAAGTGGGAGAACTGACCTTTGAAACAAACGTAACTGAGTTTTATTTGTTTGTTTGCTTTGTTTTAATTTCAGACAGGGTCTCACGACATAGTTCAGGCTGACCTTGAACTCAGTATGTAGCCCAGGCTGGCCTCCAACTCATGATGATCCTCCTGCCTCAGCCTCCTGAAGGCTAAGATCACAAGTATGTGCAACAACACTTGATTTGATTTTAAAGCCTGAATATATGCACCGCCTTCTGGTTATTATTAACATTCCAGGTTATTCATATACTTCATCTCTTCTCTGAGCCAGACTGTGTTTCTGAATATATTTTTTGCTCTCTGTCAATATCCAATCTATTATGGAAAAGCTGACCTTTACTAAATATTTGGAGAAATAACTTGCAAGTACTTTTGTCCTCCTCTCATCCAGTTTGTTCTAAAGAATGAATTATGAACTTGTTCTGGTCTTTGGGAATCACTGCTCTTTTGACAGATGGCAAGACTGGAATTATTTTTCTCTATTTATATTCTAAACAGTGCTATGACAGCTGTCTGAAAACACAGGCCTGCCTTCCACCACGCAGGCACCAGGACTCTGTAGCAATCAGCACAGAAGTGCAGTCTCTGCAGAGCAGGGGTCCTAGGGATCCTAATGGAGGAAGCACTTTGTTAGTCAAGTTGGCACCAAGGCCCTCTGGAATGGAATTTTTCTTTTAATAGTGATGGCCTGTATCCAGCCAGGGGTTATTCCTTTCTAATAAGAAAGACCAACCTTGCTTTTTTAAAAAAAAATCTTTTTAAATTTTCAATGGAAACAAGAAAAAGGGAAAAAACAGTGTCATGGGCCTGTGTCAGGCCTCTGAGTGTCCGGAATTCAATCCTCATGATCCAAAGGCCACTCTCTCTCTCATTTCATGTGAACAGTCTGAGCAGGACAGCGATGCCCAGTGCTTATCTCCCACTCTGGAGATTTGGGGCTCAGATTCCGACCCTATTCTCTGCTAGAGCTCAGAGGTGGGATGTTGTGTTTTGAGAAGGTGGCAGTGGCCTGGCTCCTCCTGGCCGTGGTGGAGCTGTGGCAGCAGTACAGACATCTCAGCTCTCTGGTGACCTACCTGTGCCTGACACTGGCATTCACGGCTCGAAGTCTGGTCCTCCAGCCTTCCACTGCCGTACTTCTCGTAAACCTCCTTTCTGCTTCACGAAGCACGAGTGACATCGTATGGAACACAGAATTTTATCAACAATCTCCCAAGGAATTGTCTAAGTATTATCCTCTTTCACCCAAAGCTGCTAAAGTACAGCTGTTATTTCTTTTCATCTCCTATTTTCATGGCACTGATTAGCAGGAAAATACCTCAAAACCAGGGACTAAACTGGGAACGGATGTGTATTGAATGGCAATCAGATTAGGATGGAAGGCAGTGGTTCTTTTGCTCACTCTTGTGTCCCAAAGGTGTAGATGACTGCTTCACATACTCTGGATACTCCCATCTATCACTGAATGAATTAAGTGCAAGCTACCTATGGCTGGGCAAAAACTCAGGTCTTTCCACATATAATCTCTATGATGGAAGGGGATGGGGCATCTGTACTCCGAACTGGACATGACACCATAAGTAGACAATTCCGCACTAGATTTGTGACAGTGGACAGTCAAAATGCAGGTGCATGGACATGTTATAGAAAATCACCTCCAAGCTATGTGGATCAGGTACATGGGAAACATAAATAAAGCTTAGGTATCATCCCCCAGATACCTCAATGTGTTTATGTAAATATCCTGAACAAGTCTCATGCTGGGAACACTTCTGCTCTCAAGCATTTTGGACACCCTGAGTGCAAACTAGCTACTGTTACCGATATTATCCCATACACAGAAGCCAAAACTCAGCCAGGAGAAATTCCTGGATCTGACAGCTCATTCAATGTGGAGTTAAATTTCCTAGTATGGACCATCTGATTCCAATCCACGTTTTCTCCACTCTCTTACTGAGGCAAGCAAGAAAAAGAAGAAAGTAGAGAAGAGTGCTGTAAAGAAGTTGGGAGCAGAAAAGTTGAGAAAAGAGAAGATAGGGGTTGGTAAGGTAAAGAAGAAGTTGGTTTCAGGATGGGTCGTTTGGTTGGAAAACAAGACTTCTTCGCATATTACCCTCTGGGACAAGATGTATAACTCTAAATAAACCGAATAAATCTGGTTCTGTCTTCTTTCCCCTTTTCCTCTGAAATTCATTGGCATTTACAGCACTTGTCTTACAATTTCATTTTCAATTATGGTTTTCTCATAAGAGACATTTGCCTTGTGCAGATGCTGTAATGCCATATTTATTTGTAATTCACTCTACACGAATTGATCACAATTTACAGATTGAAGAAACAAGTTCGGTGTATTTATTGTAGTTTCTCCCACATGTCCCTGGCAAACCGTGGCATGTAACTCTTCAGAGGCCTCTCTGCAATTCTGCCCTGGCTGGCCTTGCTCCAGCACGAGTTGCCTCGTCTTCTGCCTCACACTGTGTACAGAGTCCAGATCCTCCGGGTACCATGTCTGCTTGGAAACATGCTCCTCTGTCTACTCTTGCCACCATTCTGCCCGGCTCCTGTTTCTCTACTCCCTGAAGAAAGCCTCTCCTGTCTTCATCCTGTAATAGCTCAAAGCTGTCTGCCCATACACAGAGACACTCAGGGAGCCTTTTCCCATTTAAATGAGAGGAGAGCAAGTCCCTTGTCAAGAGAAACCTAGTAGATGATGGGTTCTTAGGTTTAAGGGGTGCTAGGGAGATGGCTCACCAAAGGATGAAGAGCAAGGGTTCCCTGGCTCATCCCTGAATGGGTCATGCCCCAGGTCCTCCTCACCTCCAGGGTGTTGCTGTGAGTGTGCATGGTATGTTGGGATCAGCCCACTGGGGGTAGCCTGACCAGCGGCTTCTTTCTCAGTGGCCACCTTGGCTGCTGGCAGTGGGAGGAACCACGGGGAGCACGTGCTTGACTCATGGAGGAGCGGGGAGCCAAGGCTCCCTCTAGGCGGATCAACAAAAGCCTTACATAAGACTGCGTAGAGTTGTCAAAGCCAGAGATCTTGCTTTAAGGTGTTGTTCCACTGGAGCCCTAGCTTCAAAGCTCAGCTGGGCACATGATGATTGCATCTTAGTGACAATGGAGAGGGTAGCACAGCAAGAGCTCGGTGGCCTCATGTGCCTGCAGCCCGAAGCCAGCGTCTGCCTGGAGCAGATCAGTGTGAGGTTGTAGCAACTGTCCTCTGAATCGAAAGTAATAAATCTCTAGTTTAAGTGACAGGTGGCTGGGATTTTGCCTCTTGCATTTGGCAAACCTGTAATGATTCCCCGTCCTCCCCCGCCACTCTCCTAGCTCCGTTGAACATTCTTTACTCTCGGCTATTTCTCTGCCCTGAACACATTTCTCTTCCTGAATTCACTAAAAGCAGAGTGCAATTTATTTGCTTGCAAGGGTGTCTTCCCTACTGAGCTACGAGTACCTCCAGGGCCAGGATCCATCTATTCTTCTTTGCTCTGGGCACATAGGGGGCTCGACAAATATTTGTTGCCTTAAATGCATGTCCTGGTAGACTCAGCCCAAATTCGTTTTGTTACCGTGAAGAGAAGAGATGAGTGGGAGGATCAATTTAAAGGTTCCACCATCTGTGCTTCTCACTTCTATTAATGTTTGTTAACAGTACACTAAATGCCACTTCAGAGTAATAACCAACATCTGTATAGTGTTTGGCGACACACCGTCACTTTCACAGACTCGGTTCCAATTTTAGGGATGAAGAGACCGATTCTGGGTCAGTCTGCATGAAAATAGCATAGCACATTGATAAGGGTGCACATTTTTATTAGTAAGACATTTGAGATACCTAATAATTACATTCACCTTGCAGAATCCATACACATACGAATTGCATTCTAATCCTTTTACTTGTCCTTTTCCATTCCTTTTCATCTCCTGCCCTTCCCAGATCCCCATCTCATTTACACAGTGCCTGTCCCCCCATTTCTAATTATCTATCTTTTATTTTGTTCATTATTTATATTTTACCTTTCTCATACAAGAGAAATCATACAATGTTTATCTTCCTGTGTCTAATTTATTTCACTTAGCATTATGGTCTCAAGGTGGATCTATATTTTCCAAGAAAATGATTCATATCTATCCTGCTTTATGGCTATGTCTTACTCCATCGAGGAACATACATTTCAATGTGAAACAGACTGGAATTGAAATCATTGTTCTACCTGATGTGCAGCTCTGGGCAAGTTACCTGATTTTTTTAGTCTCTCTCTCTGCATCTTTATCATAGGTACAAAGCTTTGTCTCAAAGAACTTTCAGAAGAAAAAGTGGGAATTTGTAAGCAATCAGATACAGTTTGCTCTATGTAGACAACAACAACAACAACACCACCAACAATAATAATAATAGTATTATCACATATTCACTAAACAGTAGATATCATGATTTATCTACTTTACTAGCCAAACGTTGCCTACTAGAACTGTTGTTTACTCTGAATTTCTGTTCAAAACCAAATCACATAATGAGATAATAGGACCATATATAATCTCTGAAATTTCTATAAAGATGCAACTCATCTTCCATTTGTATATTTACTTGGTTGAAATAGACAGTGCCTCTGCATTGTAGGTATCAAATGTTGGTCACATGGAAAACTTTAAGAATTTTCTCCTTGGAAGTGTTACAGGCTCTAACCAAGTATGAGAGCTGGATATTGACGAGACCTATGGAACAGTGAGATCCATTCCCCTCCTCCCTGGCCCATGAAGTGAACTGGTCATAGTTGGGATCCCAAGGAAACTCAGCCATGGGCTGTGAGATGGAGCCACGTGTCCGAGGAATCGGCACTCTGTGTGCCTCAGGCTCAGGAGCTTGCACCTTCTCTGATCTCAGGGGTGCCTAGTGTTTTATAGACATCACAGGTAATTCTCCTCAGAGACACAGGTATTTCCGCAATTTTAATAAAGCGAAAACAGATCCAGAGAGATTAAAGAACTTGCTCCACTTGATGCAGATAGCAGAGAATGGAGCCAGGAACAGAGCCTGACTCTGGGTGTTTTTGAAAGCTGTACTGTTTTACCTGCTCCTCCCTTAGGTTTTGCAAAACGCAGGCTCAGTAATTGCTGAACCAAGACATGATACACCTAATAATGAACAGAGGGCATAATCAAATCTCATTTAACAGCTTCAAATTACTTGAACAGTAGAGGATTGCTGACAGCATCTGTTTGTCAGAATAACTACATTAGGAGAAAGCAATTCACTTAAACAGGAAGCAAAAACTGAATTAATGAATTAAGCTTAGTGTAGAAATCCACTTTCTGCTACTGGACTTGTATAAAACTATCATCACAGCACTGCTGTTATTTTCAGACCAATAGTAAATTGACTGGCTGTTGTTATGTGTTTAAAAAAAATAACAAATAGGAAAATAATCATCAAGCATCACGGGTCCAATGGAATGGCTGCTCTGTATATGCAGATAGGAATTATGAATCACACATAGGTAAGCTTTAGCTATGGTCAGTGGCTTGTCCAGCTGTTATTACATCGGTAAGAATTGGATATTTTATATAGCTCTTGGTAGTTGGAATGGAATCTTGACTCTTATGAGTTTTAATCCTCACGGCAGCACTGAAAAGTGTACATCACTGCCCCCTGCATTTTACTGGTGAGGAAGAAGAAGTTCAAGGGTTCATATAACTCACATAAGTTTGCCCATTGTGAATAGAAGAGCAAAGAGGAGGCTAGAGGTCTTCAGGGAAGTGCTTTCCTTCCAAAGATTTTGGTGGTTGTGGTGTAGCCCATGGAGAGAAACTGATTACTCCAGTTGCTTTACTCCTTTTCTATGCTGCTTTCTCTTTTTTCCTGTGGACTATCCTGACAACCTGGTATACCTTGCATCTAAATGGAAGCAATGGGGATTGCTACACCATGGTTTAAATTAACTTGGGGTAAAAGGCAGCGGAGAGGATACAGTGCCTAATTTCCCGAGAACTTCTACTGGATTTTGGGAAATTGACAGGCAAACATAAACAAGACACTCATTATGGAAACCATGTGGTTGTGGTTTCTTGTGGTGGAAGTGGGTCTTGGATTATTTATCTGCCCTATGGGTTAGCCATAGGTGCTACACATATTAAAGTCAAGAAACTACTGTTGGTTGCAAAGGATGAAAGATTAAAGATTGCAAAACAACTGAATAATCAGTCTAAACTAGAACCATAGTCCCTAATAATCTTTAATCTGCTGCAGATTTAGTATATTATCTCCACGCTGTGAGGAGAAATCAAACATTTTCCTGTGTTGGAACTACTGGCTATGTTAGGTAGCTAAGAGAAATAGTCCCTTCACTCAGGTGGAGCACTGAGAAATTTACTGTGGCGTGATAATAAACTTGTTTTCCATACAATGGACAGGAGAAGCGGTGAGCAGCTGCTGACTGGTAAATAAGTACACAGACTCGAGGACAGACAATTTCTTTTCGCTTTGCATCATTTAGACAGATGTTTGGTGTTCCTTGTGCTTTCTTTCCTTAGCGTCTCATTCTGACCTTTCTTTGTCAAGTGTTCATTCAGGGTGGGTTATCATTTATCTACCTGCTGTGCTTCCATCTGCCTGGGAATGCCCGAGCAAGCTCAGCTCTGCACACTCAAGGCAATCTCATGAAAACTGGCTTCCCAGAATTCTTTTCTCTTTTTACACAGCACCTCAAGCAGCAGACAGTGACTGTGGAATCCACCTCTGCAAAGCCAACTGATGCCAGGTACTTGGTTGGAAGGAGGCTGAATTGAACTAGACAGGACTGATATTTGCAAATTAAAACAACTGCTTTTCTGCTAGGGTTTTGTTAAGGCTCACAAGGCCCATGGAGAGAAGTTAATTACACCAGTCGCCTTGAATTTCTTGAGTATCACATGAAAAAAATGTATGTTCTTAGTCTGTTTCTTGTTTCATTGTTAAGAAAACAAAACCATGAGTGTAAATAGGACATAATGCAGCTTGGGCATCTGCATATAAAGACAGATGTGAAGGCTGGAAAGAAAAAGACCAGAAAAGTCCTTTCTCTTAGTGCCAGAAGATGGAGTTCAGAGATGTGACATGCTTGGCGTAAGGTCATACCAATAATTGATGGCAAAAATGAAAAGGAGACGGTCACTTCACTCCTTGGCTGGCAAGTGTCACTTCACTAAACTGTATTAATTTTAATTTCCATGGATAGAGCTCTAAGATAACCCTTCTATTCAAGCAGGGTTCTGTGTCTTAAATTCAGTTGCATAATATTTAATAATTAACATTCAAAAGGCCAAATAAGTATTGCATAGTACATATATTAAATATATGCACATACTAAATGTAATATACAGGGTCTTTAATTTTCTCATTCTCTCAATAAATATTTATTTATGATCTCTCAGAAAGACACCAAAATGGAGACTGTTGGAGTTTCAGAGATAAAGACAAGGCATTTAAAACAGAGTAGAAAAGGAAAGAGAAAAATCAAGAAGCAATTTGGAGAATGCGATCCAGGAAACATATTAAGAATACCTTAACCAAGTGTCCCTCCATATCAATAAGGCAAACACTTGAGACTTTTTAAAACATCAAATACATAATAGATTCCCCAAATGGAAAGTGCCTAATCCAGATCCCACAGAAATTATTGAGAGAGGCTGGCCGGACTCCCTCCCTCCCTTCTCACAGGCCAGTGCTATCTCCGTGGAGGGTCCAGAACAATGCACAGACAGACTTCAGGGAGGACCAGTGTCATGGCTTCCATCCCAGGAACTGCAGACTCATGTCTACTTGCTCCTGAGGACATTCTAGATAGTAGGCAGAAAAATACCTATGTCCCAGGTGGTGAAGGAGATGAGCAGGTGACGAGAACCCATGAGAAGACTTAAGGCTTCCTTAATCTTTTATAGATGATTCAAGTGAGACTCACGAATGTCAGATCCCTCTACAATGGGGTTAAAGCTGAGTTTACTGCAATTGTTATAATTGTGTTGCTCTGGGTTTTTTCTGGGTGCCCATAGTTCTTCACATCAGGGAAGCCATTCTCCTAATTACAGTGCAACATCTGTCCTTCACCCCATTCCCCGTCCAACCCCCTGAAGTTTTGTTCATAACTACGGGCTTCAGTATTCACCCCAAAATCACTGCTACCTTCACAAGACACAGGGAGGTCACTGCAAAGTCAGCTCCCACAGCTTAACATCGGCACATATTCTATATAAAATAAAGCATGGACTTATTTAAGGGTAAGGATGGTGACTTTTTTAGCAATTATTCAGTCATTAGCTTCATCTTTGTAGCTATTCTTTTTTTCTTCCACAAAAGTATCTCAGGTACACTAAAGTTTCTAGCCACAGATCATCTGCTAACTCTTTCTGCCAGAACAGCTGCCTATCCGAAGAGAGGCAGCCCCAGAGAGTCCTGTACAGCTCTAGGCTGCATCTCCAGTATCAGAGAGGGAGGAGGGTTGCCATGGGTGGTGCCAGCTATTGGTGGCTGGCACAGGCAACACTGGAATGGGTTAGATGGTGAAGGCAGATTGGCATCATAAAGGTAGATGTGCAGCTGACCACTGTTGGGGACTTCCTAGGACCCACCTCTCCCACCCATTCCAAATGATGGCACACATAGGCACCTGAGCACATGTAGCTACACTGTCACTGCCTCATGAAGCAATGGTGAAGAAGTGATCTGACCTGAAGATCATTTAATCCAGTAGTTTCAAAACTTGACCATCCCTACTGAGCACCTGGGGCACTTTTAGAAAACACAGACTCCTGGGATCCAACCTGGATCTATAGAATCAGACTATTTATTAAAATTCCCTAGTCTTACCTAAACATATAGAATGAAACTGAAAGATATCTGTACCTGACAACTTTCCAAATGCTTTGGTTATGCCAGCCCAACGTGCACCCGCAGGGTAGCTTGTGGTGGCCAACAATCACGGTTTAAATACTCATCCCTTCCTGAAATTTTTATTGAAGAAGACACAGTGGCCCTGGGAGAGAAATGACTTGCTTTGGGCCATGACAGAGCCTTTCAACAGAGGCGGGACGATCAGAACAGAAGCACAGTGCTTGACTTCTTATGTTTGCCCTTTTCTATAGAGCTCACTGTTCTGTCCCTTACTGATGAGTACAATTTCCTTCTTGTTTTTCTCATGTTTACAATACAGCACACGCACACTTGGCTTGGGAAGCACATCATTGATCAAAACTATTTCATCTAATTCTGCTTTCCATTTGAGGCCTCAGTTTTCTTTGTAACATAAATATGTTAGTCTTGTACATCTCAGAAGTTTCAAAAAATGTCAGGGTTTTGGGGATCAAACTCTGAAAATGTATGAATATCATGGTATATATGTGTCTGTATCTGTTTTTGAGGTGAGTGTTCATAGCTTTGCTCAAATGTTCAAAAGCATCTATTTCTATCTCCAAAATAAACAAAGCCTCTGGGTTGTAGTATCCCTGCTAAGGGTTATTTGCAACTATTTTGAAGGAGATGGTTTAGAATTTTACAAAGAAAAGGGTTAAATAAGTCTATTTTAGAGACTTAGCTTCAGCTGTTTTCCTTGACTGTGCTGATCATATTGAAAAGATTTGACAAAGTGTCAACACAACACACAAGTCCTGAACATACAAACTGAGGCAGTTTTTAAAACATTGGCTTTCAGCTGCATTGTGGTAATGTGGAGCTGAAGTATGGCCAACACACAATGCCTCAAGTAAGAGGCAAGAGGAGCCAGAGGAGGCTTACGACAGACTTGGAAGGATGGTAACCATTTCATCAAGGCAGAACTGGCGAGGAATATGAAGCAGCAACTTTTAATTAAAGTTATGCTAGTACACTAATGTGGGAAACCGAGATTCATAATTAAAAATTTATGCCAAGTCTGCGCATCACCAAACATTTTTAATGGCTCCGGGAAGAACATGATGTGGGTGCAGGATATGTTTCAGTGAACAGCAAGGGAGACTCTCAGCTATGCAAGGTAGGGAGACAGGAGGAGGATCCAGGAGCTTTGAAACCCCAACTCTGACACTCTCTATTTGAAAAGTGGGTGGTGGCAGCCATCCGGGGAAAGACTTGTCCAAATACCTGTTGTAGCATGAAGTGAGTTAGACTGAGTTTCTGATACTTTTTTGCCTTTCCTAATGCACTACGGTCGCTTGAAGGCAGGAACTGTATTTTTATCTTTCTGTTTTCAGTGTTTAAGGTACTGGTGCATTATCAGTTATCTAGTCTCTTAACGCTGCAGAATTAACAGCCATGGATCTTCAGGTTACAATAAACGTTTAGCTCATGAGTCTTTTGGGTTCTAGTGATATGGTCTAAGTTTGCTAAGGTGTCTGTGGTGAGCTGTAAGTAATCTAGACAGCTCGGCTAGACTTTCCAGGTTTGCCTCCCTGCCTGAGGTTGGCCGGCTATTGGTTGGTCTAGGATAGTTTTGGCTGAGAACTCAGGGAAACTTGGCTCTGCTCCACAAGTCTCATCCTCCACTACCCGCTCTTGGACAAAACATTCTAACATCTTCTTATTCAAAGTAAGTGATTCAACCAAGTTCAAAGCGAGCATGAGAGGGTGCTACCAAATTACTGAGTGAAGATATGAACACTGAGCAAAGTGATGGGCTATAGCCAGTAGTGAATCAGTTCCACACATGACTAGACAATGATAAAAGCTCAGTCTTATAAGGAATGAATGTTCTCCAAAGAAGATACACAGATGCCTGATAAACATGAAGAGATGCTAGTCAGTGGGGAATGCAGATTAAAATCACAGTGAGCTACCATTTCCTACCCACTAGGATGACTGATATCGAAAAGTCAGATAATCACAAGAGTCAGTGAGGATGTGGAGAACTTGGAACCCTTGAACACTGCTTTGGACAGCATTGTTGCAGTCTCTCTGCTGAGGATTGTTATTTTTCTCCTGAGGCCTTCAGACCAAATGTGGGGCCCTATATGTATCAAGCAATTGCTTTACCAATGAATTACATTCTAGCCCTAGAGCTACCATTTGGTACAGGAATTCCATTCTTATATATCCATCAAAAAGAAAAGAAAATGCATCTAACATAAACACTTAGATGTTTATAACATAATTATATGTATTAGTCAAAGGATAGAGTAAGCCAACTGTCCATTAGCTCGTGAATGGATACCTAAAATGTACTATATCCATGAAATAGAATATTTAACCATAAAAGGGAGGAAATATTTATATAGATGAACTTTGAAAACATTGTGTTAAATGAAAGAAAACAAAGAGGCCACAAGGGCTAAGATTCCAGTTATAGGAAATGTTCAGAACAGACAATAATATAGAATTAGGAAGTTGATTCCTGGTTATTTATGGCTAGGTGGGTTGGAGTGAAATGTCTTTCAATGAATATAAGATCTTTTATGAAGTGACAAAAATGTAAAATTGTGGTGATGGTTACCCAAATCTGTAAATAGACCAAAAGTATTGAGTTACATACTTAAGTAGGTTGCGGTATCTCATTATGCCTTCTACATAAAGACTTCAATGAGATAATTTCCATAAAGGTCATGAGCATAGTATTTGGCTATGCTAACCATACTTTATAAAATTTATGATGCTATAGATTTCAAGAGGCACCATTATTTAATACACCACCAAGAAAGTGAAAAGCATTACCAAGCAAGCCACGACAAGTCATCCATTATAAGATGTATCCTAATCTCAGAGATGTTAAAATGTGGAAAAACATTTTTGAATCAATGAAGTTTGGCAGGTATTAAAAAAAACTTTGTAGCACCTGAAGTTAAATCTATTAACTGAGTAAATCTTCATCTTCAGATTCAATTTTTAGGTTCACACCTTCTTCTTAGATGAATAGGTTTTTGAGTATCCATTCTTAACTCTTGGCCTCCACCCAACTCAACAGGTGTGTCCACATGAAGTGCTTATTCTTCTAGGTCTAATCTGCTCACCCCCCCCACCCATCCTCTCCATTCGAGATTCCCTGAGTGCCTGAACATGTCGTGTCTTTTTGTAGGAACAGAAGCCTCAGCACAGAGTATGCTTGCTTTTCTCTCAGAGATGAGAGGTCATTTTTGTCCAGTATGTGCATCTGGTATCTTTTTCTCTCCCACCTCAGGATGTGACTGGGATAAATAAGGACAAAGCTTTGTTGCAGCATGAGACATCTGGCCCCTGAGTGGCCACTTGCACAGATGGGAGTGGAAAATCACACCCGTGTTCACTTCTGTTTGGGTGTCAACAGTTAGAGCTGTTGATGGACAGACCAGGGGATGAAAGAACGCACTGCCCCATCCATCTTTGGGATATCTGTGGGCTCACAGGTCCCCTGAGGGCCTAGGAGGGCTCTGTTTTTCCCTGTTGCAATTTACCAGTCTCATCTAGGAAAGATAGAATAGATTCATAATTTACAGGCTCTCATGTGCTGTCTGAACTGAATGCATATGCTTTCTCACTTTCAAATTACAAGAAAGAAGCAAAAGCAAGCCCTTCAGTCCTGTCTTCCACATACGTGAACCTCGCAGGAGGTGTAGCACTGCCCTTCTGGGGTAAGGCAATTAAAGAAGTGATTTCAAGCACTGTTCCTCAGAAACAATGGACACAGAACAGCGAAAAACATTGTGAAGGCTATGGTTACAGTTCTCCTGGGACTGGCGCTGGGCCAGGATGCTTCCAAGAGTGCAATGTAAATGCACAAAAGTCATAGTGAACTAGGCAAGCATTCTCATGCAAGATAACACTCACATTTTGAAAGGTGTGTAACCCAGGGGTGCCCCGGGAGGTCTCTGATGGAGGTGCATGAGGTGGGCGACTCTCACCGCAGTCCTTGGATTAGAAATGTGTGAGACCGTCTTCTGAAGTCTCATTTGTGGCCCTGCAGAAGATCCTCCTCAGAGTAGTTTCCAGTAGCTCCTTTTCTTACTTGGATTCTGAACAAAGGAAGTGAATTCTTGGCACATAGTGTTGGGAAGTGTTTGGCAGCATTGCAGATGAGAAAAGGACCATTACTGATTATACCTCTCCATTCTCTTGACTATGGTTGAGTTCTACTTCTAAAATTTCTTAATAATCTCACTGCAGGGAGACAGAATCCTAACAGGGAAGGATTTGGAGTCAGACACACTTGGTTTCAGTCTTGGTTCCATTTCTTATTACCCACTAGTGGGATGATTGACCAAACTTCCCTGACTCTTGTTTTATTGTGAACACAATATCATAATATCAAGGGATTTCCCATAGAGCTCACATTATATGGTGCATTGTTCAAAAGGGCTTTGCACATTTTGACTGTTATGATCCTCACAAATGCTTAGTAGCATCAGTCTCTGGTATTGCAGAAGGGATACTTTCCACATGGGAAATGTCTTTCTCAGGTTAATTATTCCAGACTGACCTGACTGCACACTGCAGGCTCTGCTTGAGGATCTGTGCCTGGACCCGAGGAGTAAAGTGCTTCTGCACGTGAGCCAGGAAGCATTGGAGTTTAAGGGGAAAGAAAGGGGGCACTGCATCCAACACAAACACTTAGATGTGATCCTGGATTCAGCCTGGAAGCGCAGATGGCCAGGGACATCCACAGAGCCTCCCCCCTCCAGTTCACTGACAGAGTGATGTTGACAGTTGTGGTGCAGAAGGACCTGGCTGATGAGTTCTTCCCTCGATGGGGAAGGAGTCTGGGAGCACGATCATGGACAGACAATGATACTACCAATGGATGACTGGTAGCAGGCTACCAGCTGGTGGCTGATAGCCTTGGACGATGAGATGAGTATCAGTTAAATCACTGACAGGACTATCACCCTTTGTGGATGGTAAAGTTTATTAGAATCATACAGGCTAATATAGTATACGTGTGGAAGTTGTGGACATAGTAATTAGCTTTGGGCAAAGAAGAGGGGAGGTTAAGTAAATATAAATAAACATTCTAAGCAGACAATACAAAAACATTCTGTGAGTATGTAATCAAAGGAGAGAGAGAGGACTGTGACCCATACATCCCCACGGCCACTTTTGGCTGGAGCCTTGGCATTCCTGGGATGAGCAGGAATGTGGCAGCAGCCACAAGTCCTCAAGGGACGCTAGCTCTTGGCTGCATCTATTTCATGAATAATAGGGAATGATATCTAACAGTCAATACTCAGCTGTGCAAGCTGCTTCTGCTCCCACGGAACTGAAAGGCCTCTGCATCTGGGCTCTGCCATATGTAGATGACCCATCCTTTCTCTGTGGGCAATGGCACAGGCTTCTTCTTGACATTCAGTGGAGAGGATAGATGGGAAACCTGATTCTCAGAGATCTCAGGACCCAGGGGATTTTGTCCAGTGCTCTCTTCCCATAGGCTTCACATGCTACTCCTGGTTTCCATGAGCAGAAGCCTCGTGCAGCACAGGCCGTGTTTCTCTGTCATTCCCTGAAATTCCTTGAGACTCCAAGAAGATGGACAATGCTCACCTCTCCAGTCTATAGGCCACTGGAAGCATGGCTGGGGGGTGCTCTGGTTGGGGTCTGAGAAGCAAATGAGGCTGAGCTCTCTGGCCCGCAGTAGAAACAGCTCTGCTTCCTGTGCCTGCGATGCTGCCTCCTGCCCCAGCACAGCGGCTCTGCAGTGGCAGCCAGACTGGCTGGCTCTGGCCCCTGCCTCTGCCCAGCCCACCCTGTGGTATCTAGGCCTGGGCTGGAGATGGAGCCTGGTCCTTCCTGTCTCTTCTCTCCAAGCCCTGCCTTCTAGCTCTGTGTTCCCCACTTGCTGTCTCCTGGCTAGTCATTCAGTGGAAGGATTCTGGAGACTTTGAAGTCCTGGATCATCTCTGGTTTCTTTCTCTTTTCACTTTGGTGGTGATGTTGGGGGAAAACATGGTGTGTATAGAGGAAAAAGGAAAGAAAAACCTCATTTTGTAGATGTAAAAATCTACACAATGCTTATTAGCCAGTTTTTATCCATTGAGGAGCACAAGGCTATCCTCTACAACGTGGTACATTAATTAAGTAGTGATTGGCATATTAAATTTTAAAGTATAATTTAGTCAGACGATAATTACTAGTGAACTAATTAAATTTACTTTTCTCTCTATTTTTCTTTTCTTAACTTTTGCAGTCAACGGAGTGGTAAGTTACTGAACTGCAATCTACCATTTCCTGTTGCTAGAGAATAAAAAGCAGGCAAAACAAGGACAATGCAAGAGCCTGTCTTCTCACTCTGTATTTTATGTGAATTGTGTTGCAGCAGTTAAATCTACCATGAAGGTCCAGGTGCGAGGCTGTTTGGCCCAAAGCTTAGCTTGGTTACTTACTGGCTATGTGATCTTGACAGGTTTATTAAACTTCTCTGTGCTTTAGTTTCTGTCTGTTAACTAGTGTCTATCTCATCGAGATGCTGTGAGGAATAAATAGTTTTTCCTCATAAAATTTTTAGAATAGTGCCTGATACTTACCAAACGCTAGGTTTGTCTTATCTATGAGGATTTTGAAACATTTCATGTGCTTCCTAAAATTGTCTCTTCCAAGGTCAAGCATGTTCCCAAGTGCAGATTTCTAGAGATGGTCCTAGAGATAAAAGAATAGGAACCTCGGTTCCCCGATCTAACATGTGCCCCTCGGGATTCCTGGTTGTTCTTCTGTTTGACCTGGTGTGGACTACATCTGTTTCTAATACTTCTCTTTTTGTCCCCTTCACAAATTCTGATAACATGACCTTTGCAAACATCTGAAATGGCTCAAGCTTCTCTTAATGTAGGTGAACCAGGACCTTCTAGGGAGCTGTTAGAGTGGTCATGAAAAATAAAAGCATTAACATCTACAGGTATTCTACAAAAAATACGTTTCTTTCATGTGCTTCAAATACGGAGGATGAAAAAGAATAATAGATATTGTGAAACAGGAAGGAATTGTTCAAAAGTATACCCAGTGTGAGATCCTTTATTAATCATTAAAATGTTTTAAGTAAAAAATGGTATAATATTGCTAAGGAATGAGCTGAGAGATACATTAGGAATCAAATATGTATTCTTTTAAGATCTTGAGGCACAATGTATTTACCACTGTTATTCTCTGATCATTTTTGTTACAAAAAATTATGTTCTCATAGAACAGCTTATTTTCTTTATTGATATCTACTTGTATTACATCGAAATAAAAAATTTAAAAGTATATACAGGTTTAAATGTTTAAAAGTATATACAGAAAGTTGTAAAACATTACTGAAAAAATTAAAAAATTTAAATAAAGAGATAAGTCATTAAAAAAATATGGAAGAACGTGAAGTTTGGTGAGAGACAGAGAAAATACAGTCTCTCTGATATCCAGTAGAGTTCAACTTCTTTCTGGCTGGCAGAGAATCTTTGATGAACTGCTTGCCCTGATAAATATGATGGCATAATCACATTTGAATGGATTCACGTTGCGTTTTCCCGGGCTTCAGTGAAACCATGCTCTTACTCCCTACAACAACATGGTTGAATGTCACACACCCATGAACTCAGATTTATAAAACAGGAAAAAAAGTTGTCAGATTCTTCATAACAAAGTTTAAAGGTTTCTCCTCTTTATATTTCTTTTGGGGAACCAAGGGCTTTTGCGTAGGCAGCCATTAGATCCTCTTCCATTGATCGCTGTTACACTTGTCATGATTTGGGAATAGTTTTCAAGAACAGCACAAAATCTTTGCCGCATTTGTTGACTTCTTGGATTTAAATTTGTCCTACTATGTCTTTAAATTTCTTGCTCTTAGTTTACACTGTGATTCCATTGGGAGGCCTAAGGTGAAAGGGCACACTTTTTTTTTTTTTAGAAATCAGATAATTATACTTTACAACAAAAGACTGTCTTGGAAAACCTATTCTTTTTAGCTGATACATCCACAGCCCTAAGTACTTTGGTGATAGTCTACATGCAAACTCCTTCTGAAAGTCTGGTTCAAGCAATCTTCAGAAGCATGGACCATCATCAAGACAGGGATCTGGGGCATGGAAGGTCACACTGCAGCCACATGTACAGTAATGAAAGGCAACTACCCTCTACTCGGTGTGGAAAATTTACACAGCTCCATCTTACTTCCCTTGCACTTTCCCCCTCCCCAGTCCTGGATCCTCTCTTTGCATCTCCTTCATGGCCATCTCTGCACCTCCAGTTGAGTATATTACTTTCTTGTTATTGGATGAAGCTTGTTTCTACCTGCAATCCTTGTTTTCAGATGTGCCTTCTAATTTTTATTATTTAGGAATCTGTTTTTGTTGTTTTATTATAGCAATCGGGAATAACATTCATACAGGCTTCCATAGTTTTATAGCATGTTCTCCTACTTTATTATTGCCATATAATCTCAAGTTCCTCAGTTGTGAATTCTTTCACTCTGAGGGTGAAGAGTTGGAGAAGGGAGAGATGTCACTTTCTACAACTCTCCACTCCTATGCTCTACATTTGTGTTTCTTGTGTCTGGCTGGGGTCTTTCCACGTTGCTTTTCCAGAATATGGATCATCTCCATGGACCTGGGGTCACTGTGGTTTCATCAAGTATTGACTGAAGGTTTTTTCCCCCCAGAAATGTCTTAGTTTCAGCTGGACAGCACCGCGGCAAACATGCTGTGTTAACAAGTCCCGCTCTTTCCTGTTTCTAGGGGAGGTGCTTTTCCTCTGTCCTCCCCACAGCTGTCCATTTCCTTAAACATTAGAAGGAACAGCTTCTTTGTACCAGGTACTGTGGAGTCAAAGGTGACCTTATAAAAGAATTTCCCCTGAGGTAGCTTTTGTTGCAAAATGCACAAAAAGGGCAATCACCAAATACACAATTGAGTAAATAAGATAATTACTTAATTATGCTGCAAAGGTAATAAGGGGAGTGATGAGGCAGAGCTGAGGTTCTGAGTTGAGGCTGTATATTAGAACTGACCAGAAAGATCTAAAACTTAGGGATTTCCAAGTCCCTCCCCAATAGGGTCCCAGTACCAGTAATTTTGGAAAGTTTCTGATAAAAATTTAAAAACAGTTTTGCAGAAGTATGATCTACATAATCATAAATGTCTTCACCCACGGAAAATGCAGAGGTCAACGAAGTTTCACAGACTTCAGGGTCATGCACCCATCACCACTGTTTCATCCTGGGACAGTGTTTCCATCCTCCGGAAAGTCTGTCCTGCCCATTGCAGCACAATCCCTTCTCACACTAAGCCGCAGGCCCTCATGGAGCTGCTGCATGCAGATTTCCCTAGATGTCTCCTACCCCAAGAGTTCACAGTGCAGCCAGGATCCGGAACCTCTAAGGCTGAGTCAGTGGGGAAAGGAGCTCTTCCTGAGAACCAGAGGATGCAAATGAACTGGCAGCCCTGGGAGGCACAGAAGCGCACACCGCAGGGAGGGAGCAGCGAGAATGAGGATGAAGATGAGGGAGAGAACTCGGCCTGTTCCAGGGGCATAAGGGGGGCTGTGTGGACGGTGAGGGGTGATGAGAGGAGTGGGAGGCAGGGCGGTGCGCTCGGGGCTTTGCAGCATGGGGAGGAGCTTGGGTTTTCTTTTGAGAGCAACCAGAGATCACTGAAGGTCTTACAGAGGAGCTTGCCGTGCTGTGACATTCATTTGAAAGAATCCCAGTGACTCTGTAGACACTAAGTTACAGGGAGCCAAGGAGAGAATCAGAGAAAGTCAGTGAGAAGGTCAGAG
Source organism: Petromus typicus (assembly GCA_004026965.1). Classification (NCBI taxonomy): domain Eukaryota; kingdom Metazoa; phylum Chordata; class Mammalia; order Rodentia; family Petromuridae; genus Petromus; species Petromus typicus. The sequence continues at coordinate 21,277 of PVIR01003780.1, read as the reverse complement.
CTAAGAGGTGGGACTCTACTTATCCCCAAAGGCCTGATTAAAGGGCCACACTGCGAGCTTCTTCCACACCCAGCTTTCTACCCCTCAGGGCTTTCTTCACATTCTCATTAAACAGCCAATTAGACAGTATTGTTAGTAATCTGTTTGCTTGTCTGTCTTCCCTATAGGCTATCAACTGTTTGGGCAGCTCACCTGGGAGAAGAATCTCACTGACTAAATAAATTAATGGAAAATATAGCAAACAAATAAAAAGGCAGAAAGAAAAAAAAAACAATTAGGCGTTTATTTTCCTATTCCTAGTACCTGGCACCATGCCCAGTGCAGTCATGAGTGCTCAGGAAATAAATGTGGGTGGCACTGAATGGTGCATCTTTTCTTCAGTAGAGACAAGGCTGAATGTTGGAATCCCTTTAGCCAGTAGCGTGACCAAGTGTGCAGCTTAGCAGTGCAGAATTTCATATTACACCTGTGACCCTTCCTGGAGATCTCCTTCCATAGCACCTGCATGATAATCATGAAAACTAAAAGTCACACAACAGTGCCTAGTCTCCAAAGTACTTTCTTTGTACAGGGAGGAGTTTTTGGGACCCTATCTGATACCCAATGCTGGCTCAGATATTGCTGAGAAAGGCCAGGTTGTATAAGATGGTAAGAGTACGTTGGAGGTGGGACTGTGGATATTTGGGGGAAGCTGAGGAACTGGGATGGTGCAGCAGGCTGCAGGGGGAGAGATGTCAGGTCTCATCTTTCTGCTTTTACAGAATAGGGAGAAAGGCACACTGAGGTGCATGTGCGAAGTGGCAGCTGAGATGTAGGCTTGTACCTTCTGTTTCTGGGTCCCTTTGTTGGTTAGTGGCTCTTGGAAAACAATATCACATCTAAGACAGGTGGACTCTTCCTTATGGAAATCCACGGCTGACGCTAGGATGTACATCATGCTAAGATCTTTTAAAATATAGAATTTTCAGAAGGAACTTTGTGAAGTATCTGGCTTAGCTGTCCTATTTTACAGGTAATGACAGAAAATAGACTTATTTCCTTTCAGGTTGCACAGATATGTAGTCAGAAAGCCAGGCAAAAAAGTCTCTGTTTTATTATTGAGAGAATTTACAATCAGAGCAAGAAAAGATTTGCATAAAGCCACACAAGTAGTCAAGGGAAGATCTCCATATAGACCTCAAGTTTCCTAGCTCTTGGGTCATGACCATCTTATAAAAACACTTTTAAATTATATTTGCTGTTCAACAAAAGATATCATTAAAAATGTCCATACCAACTTTATGCACAATATTCACAAAGTAGAAATAACAAAAATTTTCAACAGGAGTTAAAGGAATCATGGTAGAGTTGCAGCACAAAATAGTACACAGGAATGGAAAAGAATGAGATATTGCTTCACAGGCCCTCACCAATAAATACATCTTAACACGTATCATATTGAGCAGAAAAAGTGGGACTGAAATTGAAGAGTCTATGCAGAAGGGTTTTATGTATATGAAGTTGAAGAACAGGGAAGACATCCATAAAGACCTGAATAGAGTAGTGGTTACATGAAGGGCTGCTGGACGAGAGACTGGAGATGGAGACAAGAGGGAACTCTCCATGGTCCTAGAAATGTTGCACGTCTTGGTTTGGGAGGAGGTGTGTTGGAGGGCAGTGTGTAAACACCTTTAGAATTTCCCCAGGCTGCCCTCTTATGATAGGACACATTTCTGAATGCAAGTCATAGTTCAATACATTGAATAAAAAAGAGAACATTTCCATACCCTCCTTTCTGCTCTCCTCAACTCACAGTAGTTCTTAGAGGTAAGACCAGTCTCAGGAGTGTGAGGCTCATGGAATTTTCTTTTTCTTTTCTTTTCTTTTTTTTTTTTTTAGGTTTTTTTGTGACAGGATCTCACTTTGTAGTTCACAGCAATCCTCCTGCCTCTGCCTCCCCAGTGCTGGGATTACAGGTGTGAGCCACCACGCCAGGCACTGTTGTATGTGGTATTGATTGCTGCTGGGGTGAGTCTCCATGCCCAGTATTGTTATGTGGTTACCAGGGATCGAACCCAGGTCCTTGTGCTTGTGAGACACGAGCCAGAATCTCTGAGCTATATCCATGGCACCAATTGTGGAATTTTCTGAGCATTCTCACAGCCCAGGGAACATGCTTCCCCAGCCATAAGTTCTGCTTGAAAAAGCTGCTGGTTTTCAGTCAATAAGAGGAGAGCTTGATGTTTCTTAGAGAGTTTATAAATGTGTTAATTACAGTCATCAAGATTTTGCATTGCAACAAATGTTTATCTAACAGGTTGAGATTAGGCAATTTGCTCAACATGCTTGTTATTTCTTAATTAAATTCTGAAATCTTCTTTCCCTGACTTTTTAACTTATACCAATAGAGTTTGGATAAAACATACCCTTTATTACACTATGTGTAACTTTCCTTACCCGCTGAAAGTTCTGGAGGAAATTTCAGATTTTTATCTGTATCTCTGTTTCCTGAACTTTGAGTTTTTGCAGAAGATTATTGCTCCACACAAATGCTTGCTGAAGTATTATTTATGATATAAAGTAAGAAGAAGCAAATGATTGTCCAATGATAGGGAATGCCTAAGTGGACTATGATAAGTCTACTGGATGAAATATAGTTAGCTGTTGAAGTTAGTAAATAGGCTGGAAGGTTCTTATGACATGTTCAGTGGGAAAAGTGAATAAAACTGTACATATAGTGTGTCTCAGATAAATAAAATCATACATTACAAAATACTCAGATGTCAACAGTGATTATGTTTAAGTAGGTGAATTAGGGCACGCTGTTCTTTTTACTTTTCTATATTTCCCAGAGTTTCTTTAATGAGTATGACCCTATTTATAATTTCAAAATTGATGCCTTTGGAGGAAAAACAAATTTTCTTCATATGTTGAAGGTGTTCTTTCTGAATGTCTTCTGTTTTTCAAAGCTACTGCATTTCCCCTACCCTTAAAACCATTGTGTTTTTAAGCCAGTAACAACTTTATTTAATTTTAACTTGATACTCACCATTTCCTGTAGCACTGTGTGGGAAAAGTAAAAATGAAACAGTAGAAAGCAAAGACAATAAAGGTAAAACAGTCTAATGGAAGAATGAAAAGTAACAGTTTATCTTGACATATGACCCATTAGCTACTAGAAATCTATTATTCCTTAAGCACTCTTTAATGAAGGTGGAAACTATCATTCCAATGCATTTAATCCACTAATGTTTATAAATACCTATTGTGTGTCAGGCACTTTGTTTGATGCTGAGGTTAGAGAGATAAATTATGCACACTACCATTTTTATGGGCGTATGCAAATTACAACTAGACATACAGCCTTTTATGTCAAGGAAGCTTGCCCACTGAACAGATGCAAAAAACAGATTTGTAAAGGTTCAATGATTTGTTGAATGACCTGTGGAAAGACCATGTTGGAGCCAGAATTTCAATCAAGGTCTTTGGGACTCTAGGAACATGCTCTCTGCACCACACCCTGTGGTTTCTCTGCAGCTTCTTGGTACTGAGAACATTGGTGTGACACAGGTAGTGGGTTCAAGGGACTGGCACAGGGAGTCGCTGGCAAAGCAAAGGGCTTCTGGTGGGTGAGGTTTGGGTATGTTGGGGAGACAGGCCAGAGATGCAGGGAGGTGGGGATGACCCTGTGACCCAGGTGCCAGCTTTGGCAGTGGCGAGAGACGTGGTGCTGGGGAACTGTCATGGCAGTTGTAATCCAGCGAGTTAGTTCGGGTGTGGGCTGCCTTCAGGATGAGCCAACAGTTGGCTGTTGATTCTCCTACTACTTAGGAAACATTGATGCCTGATTAGGTGTTAGTATTCAAGGTGGAGGAGCCAGTGTCCAGCTTCCTGAATCATATAACTTAATAAGGGAAATGGGCTCTGACTGGACAGTGAGGCCACAGCTCCAGCTGGATGCCTCCTCCTTCACATGTGAGCCCTGGTGCTTACCTCCAAGAAAGAACCAGCCTACAGCAGGCACCCTGGCATCTTCTGTAGAATAGAATCTTAAACTTATGCAGGTTACTGATCTCTACTGGCTGTTTGGTGACTTTTAAACAAAAATTAGTGCTTATTTCCTTTCATTAGAACATGTAACTCAAGTGCAAAGAAGCAATGTCTGCCCTAACTTGTAGTTTAATTCTTAGAAAACACACAATAGAAACTGAGGAAAAAATAGTCACTAAATGTGGAATTAATTGAGTGATTGAAATTATTTGATTAATGTGTGTTCACAGCAAATACAGATTGCATTCATCGTGAGGACTTGGTTCATGTACATAACTCATCTTCATTCTGTTTTTTCCCCACTGTTTTCCCCTCCTCTCCTTCCACTTCTTAGTTCCTCTTCTCTTTTGCAAAAGGTCTTTCTCTTTGTTCCCTAAAGAGTTGAAATCATCACTGTGACCCATGCACATCCATGTTGAGAGCAACATAACTCACAACAGCTAAATCTTGCAGTGGCCTACACATCCATCAGCAGAAGAACGAAGAAAGAAATGTGCATGACCACCATGGAGTATCATACTGCCACCAAGAAGGATGAACTTGGGTTATCTCTAGGAAAATGGGTGCACTGGGAGACCATGATGTTAAGTGCAATAAATGAGAAACACAAGCTTCAATATTGCATGATTTATCTTTCATAAGAACCCAAAAATTCAGCATAAATATAGAGCAAAATAAATACTGATTGATTTTATGGAGTGCTGGAGAAAGGTTCCTATCCTGGACAGGAATGCGGAGGTGTGAGTGAGGCTTTCCTGCAGGAGGCGCCCCTTGGGAGGGGCTTCTGTTGGTGACTGGGATCTCTCCAGGCTGGGGCAGGTAGGGACAGCTGAGGGAATTTCAGGGCTGGGGGCAGCGTGGACAGAGCCAGGGTGGTAGGAGCAGTTCTCAGAGGAGATGTCAATGGCCCACAGGACCAGCCTAAAGCGAGGCTGCAGATGCTGCAGAGGATGAACTCCAACATGCTGTGGAGGATTCTGTGTCACTTGTGGGACAAAAGAGAGAAATACAGGTTCTTCCCCTGGACTGCAGAAAGTTTGGCAGCATAGGAAGACATGCTTGGATGACATAGACTGAGATGGACATCCCTGGTGGGAAAATGAAAAAGACTCCTAGGAGGAGGGCCCTGCTTTGGTGGACTCCTGCTCAGACCACACCAGACATGGCCAGCCTGCAATCCTGATTGGTCAGAAGCTAGGCACTCTGTATTCATGTCTGGTGCCACACGAGGTGGGGACACAGTCCCCACGACAGAGATGACTCTGGTACTATCAGTCATGACCAAGAGGCTGTGGTTTCTCTACCGGTGAAAGTATTCACCACATTTCCTTCACCCAGCTGCCCAGATTAGACACCCAGAATCCACTCCCTTCCCTGGCAGCACGTCTGCAGCACAGCCCTGCTGCCTTCATGGTCTCTGGAGTCTCACTGCTTTTCTTTTGTGCATTAGTGGGGGCGCTGGGCATGGGACCCAGGGCCTCCTCACTCAGCTGCATCCACAGCCCTTTCCTTTTTTAATGTAGAGGTGAAATGGCTCATTACATTGTGCTGTCTGGGCTTAAACTGCAGTCCTGCCGCCTGAGCCTCCCAGCTCCCAGATTCGTGAGTCCTTCCTGAGTGCTCCTGCTGAGAAGCCCCTCGACACCCGTGGCTCACAAGCTCCTTCACTGGAACGAGTCATAACTCAAAACGTCCCACTGCAGATGTATGTGTTCCTGGCCACCTTTCTCTGGAATAGCATGGTGTGGCCAGTGTGGTCAGTGCCACACCAGAGTCCCCTGTGCCAGTCCAGGAGACCCGATTGCTAAGGTTTTAGGGAATTTTGCAAGCCAGTTTTTTCAGCACATCATTATGACAACTTACAAGGAAATAAATGCAATAATATGAAAAACAACAGCAGTACAGCCTCAGAACTCAGGAGTTACCAATACTTTGGCTAAATTTTCTGTTATCTCTGCTCTGAAGACTATTAGCAGCCTTTGTACCTGCAAGGTGGCACCAGTGTAAGACAGTGTGCTGTTGTGTGTCTCTCCCCAAGTGTAACTCCGTGGTCACTGTGCTCATGTTGGGACCTTGAACGGTTATGCCAGGCAAACAGGAAATGGGCCAGGGATCAGGGCCGGTCCTCTCTCCTCCCAGCTGCTGGGCAAACGTTTACTAGCATGGCACGGGTAACATGAATAGGCAGATGCTGAACCTCTGGCAGAAACAGTGACCACTAGCCTGGTGCTTAGTGGCTGGATCTAAGCACTCTGCAGTCACAAGAGAGTTAACAGGGGGAGGAATTCATCATGTGGACTCTTCCTCCGGCCTCTGGTATGGAAAGCACGAAGCCTCGTGCAAGAAACAGCTCGGAGGACTGCACTGACAGTGCTCCCAGGGACTGCAAGGGGCTCCAGGGAGAGGACCTCGATCAGCCAACTCCAGCATAGCTCCTCGTTCTCAACTACGACAATCATCGCAATTGGTGTGTCCTGAATTACCTTTGGGGTCTGTTTGGAAATAAAGATGCATGCAGTGACTTATTTACTCCTGGAATTTCTTGGCAGCTTAGAGATATTGCTTAGATTAGAGCAGATAGTGGAAAAGCACAGGGAGAAAGAAGAGAGAGTCTTATGCTGAAAGTCACACCCCTGGGAGAAAAACAGCAGTGACGTGTTCCAGAAGAAGCAGTGTTGGTGTCTGGCACATTCATAGGCCAGGTAATTAATGGTTGTAAAATATTTCAAAAGCTTCAAGAGCTGCATCAAGGCTGAGACATAATTGTTCCATTATAGGAGGACATGGCGCTTCATTACGCATGCTCACAGGGGGTTCTTAAGTGGGAGACGTTCGCCACAGAGCTGGCGTTAGTCCACTGGCTTCCATCAGGCCCTGGGCTGCCACTGCGAAGAGCAGGGATGTGGAGGGGCTGCGTCTGTGTTTACCGGGACAGCGAGAGGCCGTCTGCACATCTCACCTCCGCAGAGCCCGCCCCACCGCAGAGCCCCGCCTCCTCTCCCTCTCAGGTCTGCTTTGGGCCAGGCTTGTGTTGAGTGCTCACACGCGTGTTTCCCCAGAGCATTAAGATCTTTCTAGTGATTTCTCTCTTTTCCATGAAGAGACCAGCCCATCAGAGAGCCGGGGATTCTCTGCCACGCTGTGTGCAAGTGTAGTTTCCCTCTTCATGGCTGACTCCACTTCCATGGTATGGTCCTGCAACCCAGGCTCATGTTTCAGAGAATGTTCAGATGCTTCCAGCACTGGGAGGCGAGCGTCATACACTGTTCCCATTTCATGGACCGGAGGATGGAAGCCCCCCAAACCAAGTCATTCCCAGAAGGGCTTCCTCCTAGTTCTGACATTCCTTCTAGATCTTGTTCCTTCAGGTGGCTTGCGTAGCAGCTGGCTTCCTGGAGTCTTGTTTGTCATCGCTAGAAGAGCCACACGCAGCCCAGTGGATGTCACAGGGGTGTTTTGCGCTTGGTGTCTGCACGAACATGCACTGACTCCAGCTCTAGTTGACGACCTTGGACAAGCTCTTAACTGCCTAGGAACCTAGTCTTTCAATTATCACATTCATCAACTCAACATCTAAGCGCGGCAGAGAAAATTTTATTAGCAGTAAATTATTGAGGAGTATGCATTAATAATGACCCTTTAAACTTTCATAACTCTCCTGGGTTTACAAAGCACTTTCCCAAGTGTTTTTTGATTTCTTCTCCCAATGGCTCTGGAGGTCGGCAAGGCAGGTATCCCACCCCTCATTGAGTAAAAACAGAAACCTGGACAGGACCTAGAAGCATTTTGTATGATATATGTTCAGGGAGCAAATTAATCCCTGGAGATGCTGGTGGGAGAGAGAGGCTAAGAAATGTAACGTTCCCTATTTGGATAGAAATGGATATGAATTAAAGAAAACCTGTTTCATGTATTTAAACTACATTTGCTAAAACACATAACCCTGAAAACAAACTTCCTTCCCTGAACTCCTGTTGGACTCAGCTTCTCTCTGGGGCCCATGTGCTGTGGAAATGAGCTTAAGGTTCCCTGTCTGGATGATCCGGGCCAGGGGGCTGGGAGAACCAGGTCTTCTCTTTACGAGTTGGTGAATAGCTGGCTGGCAGTTACAGCAAAATGATGGTGCCATGTTCAGTTCACAATAAACTGAACTACATTATTGGCAGTTTCCTGTGCCCTTTGATCCGGTGGGGCTGGGCACCCCTGTCAGCCCCTAATCACTTCTATGCCAGTGAAATGCCAAGGTGCTTGAACCCAGTGAGTTTCACGTTTCTGTGTGTTTGGCCCAGACCTGCTCCCCAACCAGAAGATGGAGTTCAAGGAAAGGTGTGTGGAAGCACCTTCATCCTAGCTTCAGCTCTCCGAGGACCTCCTGCTGTAGCTAGAACTAGGGTTTCATTGGAGCTTCTTTCTGAGACAGCATTCACACACTGAATTCCAAGGAGGAGACAAGGGACCCTGAGCTTGGCTCTCCACTAGGAGCAGCTCCACCCCAACTCTTGCACATCTGGGATATGTGGCAGCGTCTGTGGGTGTGTCCGGTGTGTTACAGGTATCGAAGGAGTAAGGCCAGGGGAGCTTCTCAGCTCATCCCTGCCCTGAATGTCAAAGAAATGCTTGGGCTGTGTTGGTCCCTGAAGCAGCTTGGATTGGCGGAATAATGACCAGCTGGCTGCCTGAAAGTCAGGTTTTGGATCCGGCTGGGACAGCATGAGAAAGGGCTCTGTGCCAGGCAGATTCTCCTCTTCCTTAGCCTGCAGAAGCAGATTGTACAAGGTACGCTCCACCTTCTACTGTGGGTTGGAGGAGCCCCGCCTTTTTGTACTGGCTGCAGTGAAGTGATGCGACCCTTCCATATCTTTTTTTCTATGTTGGGAATTGAACCCAAGACCTTACACCACTGAGCTGTATCCTCACCTGTGCTCTGTGACCCTTCTGGTTAGCCACTCACTTGTCCACATCTCCGACACCTGGCAGCAGAGACCAGGGGAGAATCCTTCACCTGTTCTAGATAGCAGAGCAGTTTCTCCACCTGAGCTCCCTGGATCCTCAAGAAATCTGAGAGGGGGAAAATGACCTTCTGGTTTTCACTAATTATCTGGTATGTCCTGCCCATGGCCACACACAGGATGTGCTGGTGAGTGGAAAGCAGATTCTCAGTTAAGAGTGAAGCACCAGCTCTCTGCCAACATCATTTTCACCACTATCAGAGGGTCTGGGTGGGTGTTTGCTGGTGTGGTTCTACCAAGGCTGATGGCAGAAGTCAGTCCACATTGGTCTTTGAAATGAGACACAGCCACCTCTCTTGCTGTTGAATTGTTCTGTGCTTCTGAGTTGCTTTTGGATTCTAAGTAAAAATCCTCTCTGAGCCTCAGTCCATTCAACAGTCAACATGGAGTTATTTTTTCTCTTTTTAGTTCATTGGTAAGTTTTAGACGCTCATAAGGATAACATCCAACGTAGGGGGGATATATCTGCTTGCCGTTCCTACTTCTCTATCTGAGAAGGGTCTTTTCATTTCAGATTTCTGATTTTGAATTGGGTCTTTAAAGTTGGAGCTCTGATTTGTAAAAAGTTCTTTATATATTCCAGATATTAGGTCTTTGTCTGAGGAACAGCCGGAAAAACTTTTTTTCTTTGTTGTGGATTGTCTCTTCACTCTGTTGGCTGTTTTGCTGTGCAGCAGCTTTTTACTAAGATGAAGTCCTAGTTATTGATTCATTGATATATTTTTGTGAGGTCAGTGTTTTGTTCATAAAGTCTCTGCCTATACCAGTGTCTTCAAGGGTTTTCTCTATTTTATCTTCCAGAAAATTTAGTGTTTCTGTTTTAATATTTAGATTTTTGATCCATTCAATTTTAATTTAGTGCATGATGAAAGATAGGGGTCTAATTTTAAGCTTCAGCATGTAGAATGCCAGTTTTTCCAACACCATTTACTAAAGAGGCTGTCTGACTTCCAGTGAAGGTATTTGGCTCCTTTATCAAAGATAACATGGCTGAGTGTGTTTGGAGTTGTTTATGTATCTCCTAATCTGCTCCATCTATCCTTAGGTCTGCTGTTTTTTGTCCGAGTACCGTGTTGTTTTTAATCAGTAGCTTTGTAGTATAATTTCAACTTAAGGATTATGATATCTCTGACATTGCTTTGTTACCCAGGATTGCTTTTGCTCTTCAAGATCTCTCCTGGTTCCAAATGGATTCTAGGATTGTTTTCATTAATTCTTTCAGCCATCATATTGTTATTTTTATCATATATATTATCATATATATCATATATTATCACTTTCACTACTTGTCTCTTCCTACTCAGGAACAAGGGATGTTTCTCCATCTTCTGATATCTTCTCTGGTCTCTGTTTTCAGAGTGCTGAAGCTTACAGTATAAAGATCTTTTATTTCCATCATTAGATTAGTTTCGAGGTGTTTCATTCCTTTGGATGCTGTTGTGAGTGGTGTGTCCTTAATCTCTCTTAATGAGTTTGCTGTTTGTGTATCGGAATGCTGTTGAGTTTTGAGTGCTGACTTTATCTTAATAATTATAAAATTTGGTTATTAAATCTAGAAGTCTTTTGTTGGAGTTTTGGGGCGTCTTCTAGGTAGATCCACAAATAATGACAATTTAACTTTTTCCTTTTTAATTTTTCTTCCTTTTATTTCTTTCTCTTGTCTAATTGCCCTGGATAATGTTTCAGATTGCATAAAAGTGGTGACAGTGGATATCTTGTCTTGTTCTTGATTTTAGACAGAAAGCTTTCCATTTTTTTTTTTGTCCATTTAGTATGATGTTGGCAGTTGGTTTGTGATGACTTTCATCAGATTGAGATGAATACCATGTATTCCAATTTTCTGTAAACTTTTAAACAGGAATAGGTGTTGGTTTTTGTCACAAAGCTTTTTCTGCATCTATTGAGATTATCGTGTGGTTTATGTCCTTGGCTCTATTAATATGGTGTGTATATTTATGGATTTGCATATGTTGAACCATCCTTGAGATTAACCCTACTTAGTCATGGTATATAATCTTGATGATTTGCTGTATTCTGTTTGTCGGTATCTTATTGAGGATTTTTGTGTCTATTTTCAGTAGAGACATTGGCCTGTAGTTCTCTTTTTTGGTGAGACCCTTCCCTAGTTTTAGTATCCAGGCAATGCTTATTTCCAGGAATGAATTTGGGAGTATTTGGGAGTAAATTTCATTAAAGACTCTGAGAAGTAGTGACATAAGATCCTCCCTAAATTTTCTGCAGAATTCATCAGTGAATCTGTCAGGCCTTGGGTTTTTCTTTATTGGTATGTTTTTAATTATATCTTCAATTGACTAATACTAGTTTATTGAGAATTTTTGTATGTTCCTCTTTCAGCTTTGATAACTCATATGTACCTAGGACTCTGTTTCTTCTGTTTTTTTTTTTTTTTTTTTTTAAGATTTTTTGAGACAGGGTCTTGCTTTGTGGTTCAGGCTGGTCCTGAGCTCAGCCTCCAACTCACATCACAGAAATCCTCCTGCCTCTGCCTCCCCAGTGCTGGGATTTCAGGCATGAGCCACCACACCCGGCACTGTGGTATGTGGTACTGATTGCTGCTGGGGTGATTCTCCACGCCCAGTATTGTTATATGGTTACCGGGGATCGAACCCGGGTTCTTGCACTTGCAAGACAGGTGCCAGAACCACTGAGCTATATCCCCGGCCCTCTTCTGTGTTTTTCATCTTATTAGATTCTAGGTTCTTGAAGTTAGGATTGATAATCTGGATTTCTGCAGGATCTGTTGTGATTTTAGCCTTTTCATTACTAATGGCAAGGACTACTTGAGTTTTCTCTCTTTTTTTTTTTGATAAGATTGGCTAAGGATTTATCATTTTTATTTATCTTTCAAAGAACCAACTCTTCAATTCATTGATTATTTGTATTGTTTTTTTAGTATACATTGATTATTTCTGCTCTGCTCTTTATAATTTCCTCCCTTATATAAGTTTTGGGGTTGACTTGATTTTCTTTTTCTAAAAGCTTTGGGTTCAACATTAGGTTGTTTATCTGAGCTCGGTCAATTTTTCTGATTTTTGTGAGTTCCCTTGTAAGACTTCTTCCATTGTTCAACACAATGAAAGCAATCATTTCAATAGTACAACACAAAATCAGAATCCTCACTCGACTTTGGAAACTTAGAACTCATTCAAAGAAGAAAGAACATAAGTTTGTCTTTTTAAGCCTCAGCTAGAAAAAAGAAACCATATTTTTTTATTCATAAAAGTGGCAGCTGCCAAAATTAGCATCTGGCTCTTTTCCTTTAATATACCTTAATTGTATCCTTCATGGTAAGACATTCTGGTGTGATATAACACTGGAGATGGGAGGAGTATGAATGACCCTCCTTAGCCAAGGCCTTGCTTATCAGTGAGAACTTCAGTGAGGATGGGGGGTCACATGATCTGTTTCTCGTCATCTTATTGATGTGTCTTTGTGCTTCAGGGGGAGGCACAGCATGGAACCCACTGGCTCTGGGTTTAGAATGGCCTGCGTCTACATAGTGCCTCTGCAGACGTTGGGCCCTTGGGTTCATTTCTTGGCTTCTTGCAGTTTTAGTTTTCTCAGTGGTAAAACAGGAATCTTAAGAGCTTCTGCCTTACAGGTGTTGAGAGGTTACTGTGACAGTGATGACGGTGATGCAAGAAAGAGAGTCCCAGGCATGTGGTACAACTGAGAAATCCTTACAGTTAGTGTTTGAGAAGCCCAAGGCAAGGATTCTATATCCAGGACCTCCTTGGCCAGCCTGCTCCTGGGGCAGGAAATAGGCTGTGCTACATCACTGTGTCTTCCAGAGAAGGGTGCCACAGAAACAGTTGTGAGGTCATCTGCCATTTCCGTGGTAGAGAAAAATAGCATCCTGGGAAACCACCACTAGCTGAGGGCTCTTGCTTTGTACCACACTTATTTCATGTTCAGTGGACCAAGGGTGGGTATTGAGGAAATCACCTATGAATACCTCACACTTTTTTTTTTTTGAGACAGGGTCTCGCTTTTGTAGTTCAGGCTGGCCCTAAACTCAGCCTCAAACTCATATCAGAGCAATCCTCCTGCCTTTGCCTCATGAGTGCTGAAATGACAGGCTTGAGCCACCATGCCTGGCACTGTGGTATGTGGTACTAGTTGCTGCTGGGCGTGAGTCTCCATGCCCAGTTTGGTATGTGGTTACCGGGAGATCGAACCCAGGTCCTTGCGCTTGCAAGACAGGTTCCAGAAGCACTGAGCTAAATCCCTGGCCCATACCTCACACTTCTTGAGTAAAATCTCAGCATGTTTTCTTTCCTGCCCAAGGTTCCCCATGTGATTCAGTCTTCAGAGGAGGCAGACTGCTTTGGGGCCACCGTGCCAGTCCTCAGCACTGGGTGGCTGCAGAAATCCACAAAGCCGTGTGTATACCCCAAACATCCTTAAGTGCTAAACTTTGCTGAGGTCAGTGTCCAGGAACAGGCCTTTTAGTCTGGGCAGAGGCTACATACAGCCATATCTCAGCAGAGCCCTGTGGGATTAGAAGCTGTGGGGCTAATTAGCCTCATTAAGAAACTGCTGATGAGCTAATGGAACTGAAATGTAGTCACCTCCCGAAGTCACTTAGCAGATCTGTAACCTAAAGCAAAGCAACTTTCCAGCAGCTTTCTAGAGCCCTAAGTGCACCCTCCCTCCAGGAGGAAGTAGTGCAGATTCGGTTCTTCTCTTCAGCGGAGATGCAGTCGGAAGCTGCAGGGGCTCTGTTGTCCTTGTCTCTGTCTCACTTCTGGACAGAGAGGCCCATTCAGGTCTACTCCCTCTTCTTGTTCTCTTTCATCGGGAGCCAACCTCTGCTCTAGTCCTACTTTCTCTTAAGAGCACGTGTGCTCACTGCCTCTTCTCTGTCTCCTCTCTCTTTTCTTCTGGGGTTCCCTCCATGCTGAAGTCTCGCACGTGTTTTCTCATCAAATCAGTATCTCGACCCTGGAGGTGGTTACGACCATCATTTCTGTACTACAGAGAGGAAGCGGCAATGGACTTGGCCCACGAGCTCCCAAATGGCACAAGCACAATTCAGATCCTCAAAGTTTGACTCTTGCAGCTGGCTGACCAGTCTTCAAATGCCCTCAGAATGCAGCGTGAGTCTGACTGCTTCATCCCCCTTCTCCAGCAGAGTCTGAACTGCACCTTCTGGTACGAGTCCTTGGGACAGTCTCCATCACACCCTGTAAGTTCCTCCTGTCATTATGCTCTCATCTTGTGTGTGTGTAGTGGACCCCGGTGACATGCTGGGCTTTGAGTCATTCTTCACTGGGCATCATCTTTTAAGAGGTAGTCATCTGTTATAGCTGCTTCCCCCGTGTCCACCTCACCTAGAGTTCCTTGGACAACGCTGAGTGTGAGCTTCGGTTCTATTACTTTTTTTTCCTGGCTACATTGTACTACTATTTATTAAGAAAGTATGTTCTCATATCTGGTTTGGATGGCTGATTCAGAAATTTAAACTCCTTTTCTCTGGTCTGAAGCATTCAAAATTCAAAATTTTCTACTTGTACCTGAATCCTCTCACACCATCTGACCTTAGTAGGGGACTGAAGCAAGGGCTTAGAGTCCGAAGACCGAAGCCACAGTCTCAGTGTAGCCGGGACCTTTTCCTAGCTGGCTCTGGATTCTTGGGCCTCAGTGTTCTCATCTGTAAAGTGATCTGAGTAGTGGCTGCTCACCGGATTCTCACACACTTAGTGTGAAGGTTAAGTTACATGATGCACATGTGAACTTGTCCTTCATCATTCTCCTCATGAAATACACACTGATGGCAGAAATGCGACTTTTGTTAGAATAATTGCTTAGTGATTCATTTTGGCCAGAAAATCCCGTAGAAATCTTGGCGATGGTTTCCCAAGGTCAAAGTGTCAAGTAGAGTCCTAGTCTTCAGGATGCTTTTGGTAGACATTCACATGGATTATGAATTCTCTTCCCTCTTCTCTTCCTTCCTTCTTTCCTTTCTCATCCTGCCTTCCTTTCCCTCTGTCTTTCCTCTTCATCTTTTCTCCTCTACCCTTTTCTTTCCTTGCTTCTACCCATTCTCCACTTTTTTCCCCAGTACTAGACATTAAACCTAAGATTTTCACATTGAGATACATACCTCACCCTTTTATTGTTTAAGAAATATTTCCTTAAATTGCTAAGCAGCGCAGGATGGGCTGAAATGTGAGACCCTCCTGTCTCAGCCTCCCAGAGTGCTGGGATTACAGGTGTGTGCCACCACTGCCTCACATTTTTAGACATAACTCATAGCTCATGTTAAGAACTCTATCCTTCACCACACTCTCAGCATCACTACACACATTCTCCATTATCACTACCATCTGACTTAATTTTTCTTCAAAGGACCAGAACCCCTAGACAGGCATGAATTATTTAGCTCTGCATTGTTCTCCAGTCTGTGGAATCGAAGCAGGTCTGATCACTTCCCGGATGCAGTTCTCGTGTGTCACACAGCACATGGAAGGAGGAGACACCGAATGAACATGAGCAGAATGAACACGAAGGGAGGCACATGAGACATGTTTAGAAGGGACATCCTGCTGGACTTGGGGACAGATGCAGGGTGACCTGCTCTGAGCTTCGAAGAATCAAATGTGTTAGAAAGAAAGGGAAGAAAGACCTATGTGGTGGTGAATCTAAGTATTATATGCAAAGACCAAGAGGAGGGGCAGCCATGACACTTTATGTAGCATCCTCTTCTTACCCTCTTTTGCTCCTTACCAATCTACTGGACATTTTATTAACAAGGTGATTTGCAAACTTTTGCTCCAAGCCTGGTCTTTCCAACTCCTATTTTCTCTCCTTTAGTTTACCTCTCTGTTTTGTGTTGTTTTCCTCTGTAACAGGCATAGAGTCCTGTGAAAGTTCAGGAAACTTTCATTTTCTTCTTTACAGGCTGCTTTGCAGGAGCCAAACACCATGAAAATGAGCTGGTGAAATGCCAAGCCAAGGGCCTGGCGGGGTGAGCAGACCCCAGGGGCCTAGGCTGATGGACATCATGGTCAGCTGCAGCCCAGGGTGTGGGCAAGGCCAGCTCTAACCAGGAGCAACAGCTTCCAAATTTTCCTGCCTTGGGGCAGATACTGCTCTGCAAAGAAATCACTTTCATTTGAGATGTCACTTATGGAGGGGCCACTCTTCTAAGCTCTTGTCTTTCCAAGATGGACTTGTCCTTTCCTTCTGTCTGTGTCTCAGGAGCAGGACAAAGGCTTTGGGCTCATGCTGCAGAGGGAGGAGACAGTGGGTTTCTCGGTTGCTCTAACTGCCACTTCTGGGCTTTGTCTGGAGGCCGCCAGCTCTGGCCTGTAACAAGGACAATGGAAGGACCCTCACGCTCTGTATACTTAGTGGTGGGACTGCCCAGAGTCTTTCAGAGATGGCTGTGGGGCCGCAGCCCTGTGTCACAACCGCATGTCCCGACTTCCTGCTATCTTGGACCCACAGGGTCAGTTGTGACTCCCCGAGGTGTCAGGATGGACACGTCACACCTCCTGTGTCTGGACCCTGCCCATCTCTGAGCTGGTCCCACCTCCCTCCCTCCTTAACTCTGCCACCATCACCGGGTTTGCTTTTCTGCAGATGAATGAATACATGAGCAAATGAGTGAGATTTCATTATACTTTTGTTCTTTTAAACATTAGTGCATATTAGATGTACTGAATACTGTGTCTTTTTACGCTGCGACATGTTCACACAGGCGTCACAGACCTTGGTCCCATCCATTCTCCTCTTCCCTTCCCTTTTCTGGTCTTTCCCTTTCTCCTGATTCCCTTTCTCTTTTGTGGTAGTTTATTTTCTGCTTTCCTGTCGTATCCTTCTCCCCAGATTCCACATATGACAGAAAATGTGATATTTATCTTTCTGAGTTTAGCTTATTTTGCTTAATACAGTGTGATGGTTCATATTTAAATGTCTCCCTGGAGCCTCACATGGACATGGGTGGGTTTATAGGAGGTGAGTGGATTAGGGATTTTCCCACTGGTGGCATTTAGGTGCCTTGCTTTAAGAGGTGAGGTGTGGCTGAAAGAGCTGGGTCACTGGGGGTGCGGCCTGCAAGGGTTCATCTCTTCCTTTGACTCTCTCTGCTTCCTGTCCACTGTGCTGTGAGCAGCTGTTCTCCGCCAGGCCCCTCTGCTTGCTGTCCCACCTTGGAGTCACTGGCCATGGACTGAAGCCTCTTAGCTGTGAGCCACCATAAATCCTTCCTCCTTCGAACTGTGGGTGTCAGGAGCTTTGCCCTAACAAAAGAAGAAAGTAACTAAGATCTAAGATGACCTGTAGTTCCATTTATGTTTTTTCAAGTGATGTAATTTTGCTCTGGTTTATGGTACATTAATACTAAATTGTGTATATGCACCGCATTTTCTTTATCCATCCATCCATCAATGGATACCTATGCTGATTCCACAGCTTGGCTATTGTGAATTATGTCATGGTAAACATGGCTATGCAGTTATCTCTATTGTGTGCCAATGCTGATTCCTTTGGGTGTGTAGCCATGAGTGGAGTATCTGAGTCCTACAGTGGTGTTCTATTTTCAGGGGTTGAAGGAACCTCCATATTGATTTTCGTAGTGGCTGTACTAATTTACAACCCCACCAGCCTTAGAGAGGTTTCTTCTTCATTATTCTTTTACTGAGAAAGAGACCAAGCATTAAAGAGAGCGTAGATAGCTTGTGATAACATCTCCAGGATGTGGCTGAGAGGGGATCTGAGCCAAACTATGAGCTTATACCAGCTGACTTCTAAGATACTTCTTTTAATGTGTCCCTCCAGGAATCCCATCCTCCATCGAGCCAGCTCTAGGGTGCGGCAGGAGAGACACATGTCCCCTTGCAAACCAGAAAGGGACACCGAAAGTTCAGCTGTGGAAATAAACATGGTAATTCAAAAATTCTAAGGCCCTCTCCTAAATCCTTGATGAACAAAGATTCAAACTTTTAAACAGATCAAGATTCAAGATTAGTATTCCCGGTAGTATTAATTTTTTTTTTTTTTTTACTTTTGCCATAGGCAGATATGGGGCTCAGGCCAGCGCGGGTCCCATCTTTATGTAAAATGCTAATATGCTCGAGAGCCTGACCTGTCTTGTAGCCACAGTTATGTGTGAATCTCGCTTTCTTCAGGCCATTTCTTCCCCTCAAGCCCTTGTGCAAGTGCTCCTGGCTGTGAGATACCTTTGTTTCCCTGTTTATGTTTTCTGGCTTTATTCCTAAACCAGAGGATCTGTCGCATACTCCTTGTGACGCCTCTCACGCGTGGTTGTCAGGGCTCCTCATCTCACTCAGAGGCCTCTCAGAGGTCTGGGTCGGCAGCATTTCCCATCAGCCACTGGTTCAGTCTGTGACGTCCACTTTCTCTGCCAGCCAGTGTTCCACGGGGGAACTGTTTTGTTGCCATTTCCCTTATTATTTTGTGAACATAAGTTGAAAACAGAAAAAAGAAGGAGCTGAAACTAATGAGAGGAAGTGTACTTCTTCTCACCATCGTAACAATGCCAGGAGATAAGTGCCAACGTCGTCTTTTAAAAATCTCTGTTACTTACTACAGGTGAAGATACAGAGGCACAGAGAGGTTGAGAAACTTGGCCATGGACACATAACTAGCGAACATAAAAATCAAGATCGAACCAGGTACTTTCTCTACAAAACTCCACCTTTTAGCCAAGACATCAAATCTCTTAGGTCCCAGGTAGTTCTACTGGATTTTCCTGTTGCACTTATTATTTTTTCTGAATGGCATAAGCATAGCATACGAGGCGTACATGCTCTCTTTCTATCTTACCATGCTTTCCCCTTTCTACACACCCTAACTCTAGCTTTTTAAGTCTCAGTTTTAAGTTAGTGCTTCTGTGTTGCCTTCCCCAAAACCCAACCCTAGAAGTACTCTCTCCTTCCTGGAATGACCTGTAGCACTCAACCATTTTGTCCCTTTCTCAAGATACTTTCTTCTTCTTTTGCTCTATCCACCTGTGCTCTCTCTTAACTGGTTGTGTGGATTGTATGTTTGCCTTGTGGTAAATAGCACAGTAGGAAGTATTAGCTGGAGAGAGAGCAGGGTCCTGGGGTCTACCCGGTAGAAATGAATTTGCACTCCTGGGAAGCCACTGGTTTGTGTGGGTTTTCCATGACATTTCTACACAGTAAATGGAAAGTGTAAAGTGCTGTATCAAATGGTGGAAGAGACTAATGTGTCTTTCACAGAAATGACCCTTCTGAGACACTGTAAACAAAGGCTCTTATTGACATGGCGGGAAAAACACCATGTTGGCTCCAGCAAAATTTTCCTGTGACTCCCAGTGTGGCCTTCCCAGATGTAATACAAGAGATGGCCTCTTCTTCATGTGTTACAAAGTGGATGATTCCTCTGCTCTGTGTACCTCTCAGGTTGTTGAAAGTTGAGGAGGTTGCTGGATTTTCTGTGGGAGGATCTAGCCACATTCTATGCATTTCCCACACACCGTGACAGCCCCATCTGCTGGATTCCCTGCTTTATCCCTTCATCCAGTCACTGCCTTTCCTACTGGCCCTGGCTGGCAGACTGAGCTACAGCATTTGCTCCCTTATTCTGCTTCTAGTTGGGTCTGGCCAAGGGGAGACTTAGGCAAGAGATGGGAGCAAGGGAGGAGAAAGGGGCTAGAATATTCACTCCATGTTCCTGCCCCATTGGGGCCTCACTGGACTACTGTCCCCTTCCCCTGAGGCTGCTGTCAGCCGCCCTTATCTGGTCCTCTCCATCACCTGACAGCATTCCTGGCAGTGCCCTGTCCACAGGGCTCTCTACCCTCTGCACACGGCTTTGCAGGCAGTCCCTCTTCCATAACCTCCTCACATTCTCCTCATTCAAATTTATGTTGTCTTTTCTTGGGCCATCACTGATTCACCAGCTCAAGATTTTACTTTCTGCAGAGGTTTTGTGCAAATCGAAGTTGACGAAGCATTGATCCACCTTGCTATGGACCCAAAACTCACGTTAGTTTTACCAGTTTTGCCACAGCAAACACCATGGAGAATGTAACCCACTGCATAATAGTAAATGACATTAAAAATCCATGCTCTAATTCTTTCAGGAGATATAGGTACCCTTTCCCCACTTTATTTCAATCTGAAGGACCTTTCAGTGCTTTTGCATGTAACTATGCATATTATACATCACCAGGAAAGAAATGGAGATTATATATATAATTGCAAGAAGCCATCTACAGTAAAATATGCTACTATTTCAAAGATGTTAATGTGGAAAAGATGTTGGTCTTAGGTCTTAGAATTGCTGGAGAATGATGATATGTGCATCTTCCAAGTTTTAGGTAAGGAAATTTCATAGGAATAGAGCTCTAGAGGCATATTTTGGCTAACTCTGGCCAATTACATTTACCAGCCAACATCAGGTATATACATATGTATTCCTGTACATTTCTGTTATTACTGCCTTGTTTTACTCTAATCTCTCCTGGCAGGGAATCACTCTGAGTCCCCTAGTTAGCTATAGAGCTAATCCACATGATGGCTTCTGCAAGTACTTGCAGCTGAGCAGGTTCGGTGCAGAGGCTGGTGAGCTGTTTACCTGGCATTGTTCATTTTACACCAGTAGTCAGCTAAGTGCATTTCTTGTGTCTAGGTGTGGCCGTGTGAGTTCCAGCTCAGAGAATGTGAACAGCTTTCAAGCCCGCCTATGTATGTTCCTTCCTGTCCTCTCCTCCCATATGCAGGCAGGATGTCCATGTTCTTGGTTAAACACAGAGCCGGGCATTGCAATCAGCAGAGTCTCCAGTGGCTGGTATCTGAGCACACACAGGTCTCCCCAGGCCCATTCCCCCATCACTGGTTTCTGGCATCGGAGTGAAGAAAGACATACTTCTATCTTACCAAGTCACTGGGATGGTAGAGATGATTGTTACTTCACCTTGAATGCAATAAGTTAACACAGCCCTTGTGCCAGGGCAGTGGCAGAGGTCAGGAATCTGGCTGGTGGCTGAACAGAGTACCAGGAGTTTCCCTAGTGATGACACAGAGCATCCCTCCACACCTGGCCACCTTCCTGTGCAGCCTTCTTCCTGTCCTGTCTGCCTGACCACTCCCCATCCCATTCACCTTGCTCCTTTAGATGCAGCTTGATAAAAGCACTCATTAGGTTGAATGCCATTTCTCAGGGGACGTGTCTATCTTCCTCATCTGGCCATGTGTTTTGAAAGATCTGGATTCTTTTTTTTT